>OY282641.1:71372711-71565113 GCA_958299015.1 Tetanocera ferruginea | reverse complement strand
ATAAAATATAAAATATAAAATATAAAATATAAAATATAAAATATAAAATATAAAATATAAAATATAAAATATAAAATATAAAATATAAAATATAAAATATAAAATATAAAATATAAAATATAAAATATAAAATATAAAATATAAAATATAAAATATAAAATATAAAATATAAAATATAAAATATAAAATATAAAATATAAAATATAAAATATAAAATATAAAATATAAAATATAAAATATAAAATATAAAATATAAATATAAAATATAAAATATAAAATATAAAATATAAAATATAAAATATAAAATATAAAATATAAAATATAAAATATAAAATATAAAATATAAAATATAAAATATAAAATATAAAATATAAAATATAAAATATAAAATATAAAATATAAAATATAAAATATAAAATATAAAATATAAAATATAAAATATAAAATATAAAATATAAAATATAAAATATAAAATATAAAATATAAAATATAAAATATAAAATATAAAATATAAAATATAAAATATAAAATATAAAATATAAAATATAAAATATAAAATATAAAATATAAAATATAAAATATAAAATATAAAATATAAAATATAAAATATAAAATATAAAATATAAAATATAAAATATAAAATATAAAATATAAAATATAAAATATAAAATATAAAATATAAAATATAAAATATAAAATATAAAATATAAAATATAAAATATAAAATATAAAATATAAAATATAAAATATAAAATATAAAATATAAAATATAAAATATAAAATATAAAATATAAAATATAAAATATAAAATATAAAATATAAAATATAAAATATAAAATATAAAATATAAAATATAAAATATAAAATATAAAATATAAAATATAAAATATAAAATATAAAATATAAAATATAAAATATAAAATATAAAATATAAAATATAAAATATAAAATATAAAATATAAAATATAAAATATAAAATATAAAATATAAAATATAAAATATAAAATATAAAATATAAAATATAAAATATAAAATATAAAATATAAAATATAAAATATAAAATATAAAATATAAAATATAAAATATAAAATATAAAATATAAAATATAAAATATAAAATATAAAATATAAAATATAAAATATAAAAATATAAAATATAAAATATAAAATATAAAATATAAAATATAAAATATAAAATATAAAATATAAAATATAAAATATAAAATATAAAATATAAAATATAAAATATAAAATATAAAATATAAAATATAAAATATAAAATATAAAATATAAAATATAAAATATAAAATATAAAATATAAAATATAAAATATAAAATATAAAATATAAAATATAAAAATATAAAATATAAAATATAAAATATAAAATATAAAATATAAAATATAAAATATAAAATATAAAATATAAAATATAAAATATAAAATATAAAATATAAAATATAAAATATAAAATATAAAATATAAAATATAAAATATAAAATATAAAATATAAAATATAAAATATAAAATATAAAATATAAAATATAAAATATAAAATATAAAATATAAAATATAAAATATAAAATATAAAATATAAAATATAAAATATAAAATATAAAATATAAAATATAAAATATAAAATATAAAATATAAAATATAAAATATAAAATATAAAATATAAAATATAAAATATAAAATATAAAATATAAAATATAAAATATAAAATATAAAATATAAAATATAAAATATAAAATATAAAATATAAAATATAAAATATAAAATATAAAATATAAAATATAAAAATATAAAATATAAAATATAAAATATAAAATATAAAATATAAAATATAAAATATAAAATATAAAATATAAAATATAAAATATAAAATATAAAATATAAAATATAAAATATAAAATATAAATATAAAATATAAAATATAAAATATAAAATATAAAATATAAAATATAAAATATAAAATATAAAATATAAAATATAAAATATAAAATATAAAATATAAAATATAAAATATAAAATATAAAATATAAAATATAAAATATAAAATATAAAATATAAAATATAAAATATAAAATATAAAATATAAAATATAAAATATAAAATATAAAATATAAAAATATAAAATATAAAATATAAAATATAAAATATAAAATATAAAATATAAAATATAAAATATAAAATATAAAATATAAAATATAAAATATAAAATATAAAATATAAAATATAAAATATAAAATATAAAAATATAAAATATAAAATATAAAATATAAAATATAAAATATAAAATATAAAATATAAAATATAAAATATAAAATATAAAATATAAAATATAAAATATAAAATATAAAATATAAAATATAAAATATAAAATATAAAATATAAAATATAAAATATAAAATATAAAATATAAAATATAAAATATAAATATAAAATATAAAATATAAAATATAAAATATAAAATATAAAATATAAAATATAAAATATATAAAATATAAAATATAAAATATAAAATATAAAATATAAAATATAAAATATAAAATATAAAATATAAAATATAAAATATAAAATATAAAATATAAAATATAAAATATAAAATATAAAATATAAAATATAAAATATAAAATATAAAATATAAAATATAAAATATAAAATATAAAATATAAAATATAAAATATAAAATATAAAATATAAAATATAAAATATAAAATATAAAATATAAAATATAAAATATAAAATATAAAATATAAAATATAAAATATAAAATATAAAATATAAAATATAAAATATAAAATATAAAATATAAAATATAAAATATAAAATATAAAATATAAAATATAAAATATAAAATATAAAATATAAAATATAAAATATAAAATATAAAATATAAAATATAAAATATAAAATATAAAATATAAAATATAAAATATAAAATATAAAATATAAAATATAAAATATAAAATATAAAATATAAAATATAAAATATAAAATATAAAATATAAAATATAAAATATAAAATATAAAATATAAAATATAAAATATAAAATATAAAATATAAAATATAAAATATAAAATATAAAATATAAAATATAAAATATAAAATATAAAATATAAAATATAAAATATAAAATATAAAATATAAAATATAAAATATAAAATATAAAATATAAAATATAAAATATAAAATATAAATATAAAATATAAAATATAAAATATAAAATATAAAATATAAAATATAAAATATAAAATATAAAATATAAAATATAAAATATAAAATATAAAATATAAAATATAAAATATAAAATATAAAATATAAAATATAAAATATAAAATATAAAATATAAAATATAAAATATAAAATATAAAATATAAAATATAAAATATAAAATATAAAATATAAAATATAAAATATAAAATATAAAATATAAAATATAAAATATAAAATATAAAATATAAAATATAAAATATAAAATATAAAATATAAAATATAAAATATAAAATATAAAATATAAAATATAAAATATAAAATATAAAATATAAAATATAAAATATAAAATATAAAATATAAAATATAAAATATAAAATATAAAATATAAAATATAAAATATAAAATATAAAATATAAAATATAAAATATAAAATATAAAATATAAAATATAAAATATAAAATATAAAATATAAAATATAAAATATAAAATATAAAATATAAAATATAAAATATAAAATATAAAATATAAAATATAAAATATAAAATATAAAATATAAAATATAAAATATAAAATATAAAATATAAAATATAAAATATAAATATAAAATATAAAATATAAAATATAAAATATAAAATATAAAATATAAAATATAAAATATAAAATATAAAATATAAAATATAAAATATAAAATATAAAATATAAAATATAAAATATAAAATATAAAATATAAAATATAAAATATAAAATATAAAATATAAAATATAAAATATAAAATATAAAATATAAAATATAAAATATAAAATATAAAATATAAAATATAAAATATAAAATATAAAATATAAAATATAAAATATAAAATATAAAATATAAAATATAAAATATAAAATATAAAATATAAAATATAAAATATAAAATATAAAATATAAAATATAAAATATAAAATATAAAATATAAAATATAAAATATAAAATATAAAATATAAAATATAAAATATAAAATATAAAATATAAAATATAAAATATAAAATATAAAATATAAAATATAAAATATAAAATATAAAATATAAAATATAAAATATAAAATATAAAATATAAAATATAAAATATAAAATATAAATATAAAATATAAAATATAAAATATAAAATATAAAATATAAAATATAAAATATAAAATATAAAATATAAAATATAAAATATAAAATATAAAATATAAAATATAAAATATAAAATATAAAATATAAAATATAAAATATAAAATATAAAATATAAAATATAAAATATAAAATATAAAATATAAAATATAAAATATAAAATATAAAATATAAAATATAAAATATAAAATATAAAATATAAAATATAAAATATAAAATATAAAATATAAAATATAAAATATAAAATATAAAATATAAAATATAAAATATAAAATATAAAATATAAAATATAAAATATAAAATATAAAATATAAAATATAAAATATAAAATATAAAATATAAAATATAAAATATAAAATATAAAATATAAAATATAAAATATAAAATATAAAATATAAAATATAAAATATAAAATATAAAATATAAAATATAAAATATAAAATATAAAATATAAAATATAAAATATAAAATATAAAATATAAAATATAAAATATAAAATATAAAATATAAAATATAAAATATAAAATATAAAATATAAAATATAAAATATAAAATATAAAATATAAAATATAAAATATAAAATATAAAATATAAAATATAAAATATAAAATATAAAATATAAAATATAAAATATAAAATATAAAATATAAAATATAAAATATAAAATATAAAATATAAAATATAAAATATAAAATATAAAATATAAAATATAAAATATAAAATATAAAATATAAAATATAAAATATAAAATATAAAATATAAAATATAAAATATAAAATATAAAATATAAAATATAAAATATAAAATATAAAATATAAAATATAAAATATAAAATATAAAATATAAAATATAAAATATAAAATATAAAATATAAAATATAAAATATAAAATATAAAATATAAAATATAAAATATAAAATATAAAATATAAAATATAAAATATAAAATATAAAATATAAAATATAAAATATAAAATATAAAATATAAAATATAAAATATAAAATATAAAATATAAAATATAAAATATAAAATATAAAATATAAAATATAAAATATAAAATATAAAATATAAAATATAAAATATAAAATATAAAATATAAAATATAAAATATAAAATATAAAATATAAAATATAAAATATAAAATATAAAATATAAAATATAAAATATAAAATATAAAATATAAAATATAAAATATAAAATATAAAATATAAAATATAAAATATAAAATATAAAATATAAAATATAAAATATAAAATATAAAATATAAAATATAAAATATAAAATATAAAATATAAAATATAAAATATAAAATATAAAATATAAAATATAAAATATAAAATATAAAATATAAAATATAAAATATAAAATATAAAATATAAAATATAAAATATAAAATATAAAATATAAAATATAAAATATAAAATATAAAATATAAAATATAAAATATAAAATATAAAATATAAAATATAAAATATAAAATATAAAATATAAAATATAAAATATAAAATATAAAATATAAAATATAAAATATAAAATATAAAATATAAAATATAAAATATAAAATATAAAATATAAAATATAAAATATAAAATATAAAATATAAAATATAAAATATAAAATATAAAATATAAAATATAAAATATAAAATATAAAATATAAAATATAAAATATAAAATATAAAATATAAAATATAAAATATAAAATATAAAATATAAAATATAAAATATAAAATATAAAATATAAAATATAAAATATAAAATATAAAATATAAAATATAAAATATAAAATATAAAATATAAAATATAAAATATAAAATATAAAATATAAAATATAAAATATAAAATATAAAATATAAAATATAAAATATAAAATATAAAATATAAAATATAAAATATAAAATATAAAATATAAAATATAAAATATAAAATATAAAATATAAAATATAAAATATAAAATATAAAATATAAAATATAAAATATAAAATATAAAATATAAAATATAAAATATAAAATATAAAATATAAAATATAAAATATAAAATATAAAATATAAAATATAAAATATAAAATATAAAATATAAAATATAAAATATAAAATATAAAATATAAAATATAAAATATAAAATATAAAATATAAAATATAAAATATAAAATATAAAATATAAAATATAAAATATAAAATATAAAATATAAAATATAAAATATAAAATATAAAATATAAAATATAAAATATAAAATATAAAATATAAAATATAAAATATAAAATATAAAATATAAAATATAAAATATAAAATATAAAATATAAAATATAAAATATAAAATATAAAATATAAAATATAAAATATAAAATATAAAATATAAAATATAAAATATAAAATATAAAATATAAAATATAAAATATAAAATATAAAATATAAAATATAAAATATAAAATATAAAATATAAAATATAAAATATAAAATATAAAATATAAAATATAAAATATAAAATATAAAATATAAAATATAAAATATAAAATATAAAATATAAAATATAAAATATAAAATATAAAATATAAAATATAAAATATAAAATATAAAATATAAAATATAAAATATAAAATATAAAATATAAAATATAAAATATAAAATATAAAATATAAAATATAAAATATAAAATATAAAATATAAAATATAAAATATAAAATATAAAATATAAAATATAAAATATAAAATATAAAATATAAAATATAAAATATAAAATATAAAATATAAAATATAAAATATAAAATATAAAATATAAAATATAAAATATAAAATATAAAATATAAAATATAAAATATAAAATATAAAATATAAAATATAAAATATAAAATATAAAATATAAAATATAAAATATAAAATATAAAATATAAAATATAAAATATAAAATATAAAATATAAAATATAAAATATAAAATATAAAATATAAAATATAAAATATAAAATATAAAATATAAAATATAAAATATAAAATATAAAATATAAAATATAAAATATAAAATATAAAATATAAAATATAAAATATAAAATATAAAATATAAAATATAAAATATAAAATATAAAATATAAAATATAAAATATAAAATATAAAATATAAAATATAAAATATAAAATATAAAATATAAAATATAAAATATAAAATATAAAATATAAAATATAAAATATAAAATATAAAATATAAAATATAAAATATAAAATATAAAATATAAAATATAAAATATAAAATATAAAATATAAAATATAAAATATAAAATATAAAATATAAAATATAAAATATAAAATATAAAATATAAAATATAAAATATAAAATATAAAATATAAAATATAAAATATAAAATATAAAATATAAAATATAAAATATAAAATATAAAATATAAAATATAAAATATAAAATATAAAATATAAAATATAAAATATAAAATATAAAATATAAAATATAAAATATAAAATATAAAATATAAAATATAAAATATAAAATATAAAATATAAAATATAAAATATAAAATATAAAATATAAAATATAAAATATAAAATATAAAATATAAAATATAAAATATAAAATATAAAATATAAAATATAAAATATAAAATATAAAATATAAAATATAAAATATAAAATATAAAATATAAAATATAAAATATAAAATATAAAATATAAAATATAAAATATAAAATATAAAATATAAAATATAAAATATAAAATATAAAATATAAAATATAAAATATAAAATATAAAATATAAAATATAAAATATAAAATATAAAATATAAAATATAAAATATAAAATATAAAATATAAAATATAAAATATAAAATATAAAATATAAAATATAAAATATAAAATATAAAATATAAAATATAAAATATAAAATATAAAATATAAAATATAAAATATAAAATATAAAATATAAAATATAAAATATAAAATATAAAATATAAAATATAAAATATAAAATATAAAATATAAAATATAAAATATAAAATATAAAATATAAAATATAAAATATAAAATATAAAATATAAAATATAAAATATAAAATATAAAATATAAAATATAAAATATAAAATATAAAATATAAAATATAAAATATAAAATATAAAATATAAAATATAAAATATAAAATATAAAATATAAAATATAAAATATAAAATATAAAATATAAAATATAAAATATAAAATATAAAATATAAAATATAAAATATAAAATATAAAATATAAAATATAAAATATAAAATATAAAATATAAAATATAAAATATAAAATATAAAATATAAAATATAAAATATAAAATATAAAATATAAAATATAAAATATAAAATATAAAATATAAAATATAAAATATAAAATATAAAATATAAAATATAAAATATAAAATATAAAATATAAAATATAAAATATAAAATATAAAATATAAAATATAAAATATAAAATATAAAATATAAAATATAAAATATAAAATATAAAATATAAAATATAAAATATAAAATATAAAATATAAAATATAAAATATAAAATATAAAATATAAAATATAAAATATAAAATATAAAATATAAAATATAAAATATAAAATATAAAATATAAAATATAAAATATAAAATATAAAATATAAAATATAAAATATAAAATATAAAATATAAAATATAAAATATAAAATATAAAATATAAAATATAAAATATAAAATATAAAATATAAAATATAAAATATAAAATATAAAATATAAAATATAAAATATAAAATATAAAATATAAAATATAAAATATAAAATATAAAATATAAAATATAAAATATAAAATATAAAATATAAAATATAAAATATAAAATATAAAATATAAAATATAAAATATAAAATATAAAATATAAAATATAAAATATAAAATATAAAATATAAAATATAAAATATAAAATATAAAATATAAAATATAAAATATAAAATATAAAATATAAAATATAAAATATAAAATATAAAATATAAAATATAAAATATAAAATGTAAAATATAAAATAAGTATCAAATATAATATATAAAGTATTTGATTAATATTTCTCAAAATTAATTTTTGATGCCACATTAATAAACGATAAATTCTATGTAATTATATTCTTGGATGCATTTTAATCCGACTAAAAACACAAAAGTTCAAACTTTTTTTCTATAGCAACTTCAGATAATTTCCAATCGGATGAAAATTGCAAAATATGAAAAACCCAAAATATGAACAATATAAGCAAATGTATCCTAGACAAATACAAAAACAACGACATCTTATAAGAGGAACACCAACAACTACATTCAATAAGAGCAACAACAACTACATCTCATAAGAATAACAACAACTACCGTGCTTGACTTTAACAACAACAACTTCGCTCTCTGTCGATTGTGTAGATGTTGGCAAGGGACATAGGGGTAGAAAAAAACAAACTGGTTTATGCATAGACAATCGAGCTCATCGTTTTTGTTCTGTTGGTTGTTCATGCTCTTCTGCTTTGGCATTCGTTTGGCTTTCAACTCGTAGCTTTCAACACGTTCAATCTTTGGGCCCCTTGTCGACATCATGAAATTAACAGAAAAAGATTTAACAGAGCCTCATGTTATCTCTTATTATAATATATTGTCTTTGCTGGTAAACTGGTCTGTACTGTTAAACAGCTAACTGCTAAACTGATCTGTACTGCTAAACAGCTTACTGCTAAACTGATCTGTACTGCTAAACTATGCTGTTTTTAGACAATTAGTATGAATAAAAATCTAATCAATAACCTGGTTAAAACTCGAAATATTTTGAAAAGGAAATATAAAAGTCTTCAGCTTGGAGAAGTTGCAAATGATGAACTCTTAGGGCCAGTTTTTCAGTACGGGTTTAAACTCGAGTCAAATGAAACAGAGATTAACTCATCAAAAAGGGATGTTAAAACTCTGTTTAACTGGATATTGTAGCATTCGTTTAAGTTGAATTGACTTAAATTATCATATGATGTATTTTTCTTTGCTTAAACCGAGCTTAAATGTCCAAGAGTTTAAACCCGCACTGAAAAATTGGCCCTTAGAAAAGACTTTTAAACCAATATCAACACCATTAAACGCCATAATTCAGGCAACTAAAAATAAATCTATTATAAAACCCGAAAAGAATATTGATAATTATTTTAAAGATAATGTTAAGGAAACTAAAGTTGCTAGCAGTACACCATTTAAAAAAAGAGCAAGCTTGATTATAATACATTTTCTCCAAGCTTTGATAAAATGGAAATCGATAACACCTCATCTGCGTTTAATTCATTTGATATTGATAATGATAATGATGACAATGCTGATGATGATAATTCTAGCATTGATATTGATAATGGCGAAGACACCATTGCAATATATTCCGATCGAAGTATTCCATATGATTTATCCAAAGTAAATTTAAATAAATTTGATAAAACTTACGGTCCTCATAAGGATAAAAACCAAACATGGAGATTAGGCAATGAACCCATCTCTTTTGATCCAAACAGTATTACTATAGGTACTTCAAAATGGCCCTTCACATCGGGTTTATATGAACTAATAGTTTACAAAGAAGCAAAAAGTCAAAGGACACAAAGTTCATAGAGGTAAAGGTTTAATGAATAAAAAGAAACATAATTATCTGTATTGGGATGACCCCAACGAACTGGTTGATAGATTGCGTCTATTGATTTCATCAACAGCAGCTGGTCACTCAAATCATAATAATGAAATAATCTCAATTATTGAGGAATTAAGAGAAGCAAAAATTATTGTATAATAAGTCTATAAAATATTAAACCATCAATATTCATGAAATGCCTATCAATAAGTTTGGTCATTATATTGGCAGCAGAGACAGTTATCAAAACATACACACCAGGATTCATTTGGATAGTGATCGTAATTTCAACTTCAACTTGTGGAGGATAAAAATATCGGAAATCCTGTGTTAGAAAACGATGCTGTGAATAAAACCTATTTAAAAATTTATTTCGAAGAAACAAAGAAACAAATTGATACATTGCTTACAGAAAAAATTAAGGATGCAGAAAAACGTTTAAACAAATCAATAGCACGACAAAATTTATTGTTTGAAGAAAAACTGGGGGAGCTGCAAACAAATATAAATAAATTAATTCACGACCAAAGTATTTTGCAGAATAATCTTAATCAATCACTTAAAGAAGTACGATCGTTATTTGATTATAAAATAAGTTCAGCTGAAGAACGCCTCAATGCAACAATTATTGCGAGAACGAAGCTCATTACAAGGCATTTGAAAATAGATATATAAATAAATTCAGGTAAAGGCTAAAAATGGAGCGACAAGGGCTAGTTCACGAACTTCATAAGCAAGCACACAGAAATTTCATACGACGTCGTGTAGTAATCAAGGGGATAGATGATCTTTGGCAAGCAGATCTTGTGGAAATGGGTGCCTATTCAAAATATAATAAAGGTTATCGATTCATCTTAACAGTTATAGATACATTTTCAAAGTTTGCATGGGCTGTTCCTGTAAAATCAAAAGGTAGCGAAGATATTACCATTGCAATGAAATCTCTTCTTTCACTAAATAGAATACCAAAAAACTTGCAAATGGATAATGGTAAAAGTTTTATAATAAAATATTTCAAAGTTTGATGAAAAAATACAATATCACTATTCTACAAGTAGCATCATGAAAGCGTCTATTGTAGAACGATTTAATAGAGCTTTTAAAGAAATGATGTGGAAAAAGTTTAGTCTGCAAGGAAACCATCAATGGAATACTGAATATATGTAAGGATATAATAAAACAATATATTAGCAAAAAGCATAGAACCATTGGAATGATGCCAAAGTCCGTTAACTTGGGAAATGAACTTTCTATACTAAGACGAGCTTATAATCATCCTAAAGTTTTTAAACCGGGTAAACTTAAAGTTGGAGATCGGGTTCGAATAAGTAAATATAAGCATATTTTTGCAAAAGGATACACACCAAATTGGACTACAGAAATTTTTACAATTCGCACTATACAGAACACAAACCCTGTAACTTATTTATTGGAAGACTATCAAGGAAATCCTATTATTGGTGGATTCTATGATCATGAAGTATTGAAAACACATTTTCCCAATACATACTTGATTGAAAAAATTATTAAAATAAAGGGCCAGAAAATGAACGTTAAATGGCTTGGATTTTCCGATCAACATAATTCTTGGATAAATAAAGATGAACTACAATAACAATATACTTGGAAACCTTCTTTAATTGTATTGTAAATAAATTATATATCTGACATTAATAAAGAAAAACAAAAACAAAAATGAAAAATGTTGAATTATTTGTTTCATTTTAGTTTGAAGAAGGAAAAATTTAAAAAATAATGATAAGTTTTATAATCGATAAAACCGCATCTTGCTTTTCTACATGGTGTAGTTCTAACATTTATTTTTTTTTTGTGGAGTCTATCAAAGTTCACACGCTCATTTTGGTAGAAACCGCATTTTTTGTAGTTCCAACATTTTTGTAGAGTCTTTGCAAATTTCACACGCTCACTTTGGTAGAAACCTCATTTTATCTCTAATTAAGTATACCACTCATTGAATATTTCTGTTTAAAAAAATTTGTTTTTGCGGTCTTCCGTCTTAAATTGAGAACTAAATAGTGTTGAGATGATATAAATATGCCTGCATTTAAAAGAAATTAGTTAGTCAAGTCAAGTTGAACTTGAATCATGAACTTCCAAAATTTGAAGAATATATTCGCTGCAAAGAATAAGTCCCATAAGCCTGCAGCGGGCGTGAAGGCTTTAACTGCGGGGAAGAAGTACCGCATCCTCGAGGCGAGGAGGGTCAAAACTAAATTCGGGATGAAAGTGGCACTCGAGCTGGAGGAAGTGCTGCTCTTCCTCCCAGCCAAGTTCAACATCCTAACCGAAGATGAGGTAAGGGGGCTAAATGCAAGAGCTCTTACCGTGTCACGGAATGTGCAATTCGAATTGGAGGTGAACAAGATCGACGAGAGCAGCGAGGAGGAGGAGGAGGAGGAGGACGAGGAGGATGCGGAAATTCCCCCCAGCGTGAAGACTTTTTACTTCGCGAAGTAAAATTTCTTTACTTATAAATGTAAATAATTTTTTTTATTTATGTATTATATATTAAATATTATGAAAATAAAAAAAAAATAAAACAAACATTTTTTCTTTTAAGATTTGTGTTACATTTATTTATGATATATCGGTATGACCCCAAGGTAATGTTAGGAAGCTGTTCTGAATTAAGTACCTCTTGTTATCAAAAGGGCTTAGCGAAATTTTTTCTGTGATGTGTTGTAGAGAATGTGTTTCTCGGACCTTATTGTGTTCTGCACATGAGAATGCTCCACATTTTCTTCAAGACAATTTTTGTAATCCTCGAATTTAATGTCTCTTATCACAGACTGCTTAACTCCTTTTGCTTTTTTAGTAATATGGTGCTGAGAATCATCCCCTTGAACGCGTAAAGCATACATTTTAGCCCGTAATGCAACAAATTCCAACATAATTTGACCATTGTTTTCATCTTTCATAAGCCCCAGTTTTTTCTTGTTAACTTGCATTAAATTATATGGATTGCTTGCAGAATAACCAGATGTATCGAATCTGTGTAAATGTTGATTCATATCCATGTAAACATCGTTTGTTTTTATTTCGTATATAAGTGAATCGGTATCAGTATAGCACAGCTGGCAATTATCACCATAATTGCATTTCATGTATTTATAATGAAACTCATATAGCAATGTTTTGGAGATATCTAATATAGCCATTCTAATATAAATTGGTTTATCGAATATTACTTCTGTTTTCAAAAGTTCAATAGCAGCCAAATTATCATCAAATATTGAGCGACTGTGGAAATTTGGTTTCGATATTAGTGCTTCAGCCCCGTATCGTCCTTGCCAGCTTGTTACAAGTTTAATATCACGTCGAAGGCGAACATTTTCCATTGTTTTTCCAAAAACCGCATTACACATCAACTTCAATAGATTTTTTTCGAATTCAATTTTAACGTTTTGTCTTAAAAAGGTATTTAGTTCGATATATGGCTTCATCCAATCAGCTTGGGAGAACTTCAAGGCGCGATGAATTTTTGAAAGTCTTAACCCTTCATTTAAATACTTCTTTAGATTCCTATAATGAATTACATATTTGCCTTTATTGAATAACGTTGCCAACATTTTTGTTTCTTTGGCACCTAGTGGAGCTCTTTTCTTAGGAGCAAAAGGTAGTTCCTTATGCTTATCATGTATGGCTGTTGGATACTCCAAATCAACTTCTAATATGTAACCAAAGGGAGAATCGTCAGGAATATTAAAATTTAAACTATCGACATCCTCGACCCATTCAAGATTGCCGTATGGTAAGTGCTGTGTCATAGCCCATGAATACATTGCATTTATGTCGTAATATATTAGATATGACGAAGCTTGGCTACGATCATAATCTAACATGTATTTGTTATTCGCTTTTGCATATCTTTTAGAACACTGCGTGAGGCTTCCACGAATTCCGTTTTCTACAAACATGAGCACATCAACATCTTGAATGAGCTCAATTTCTACCCCAGTATATTTCAGCATTGCATCCCAAGAAAGTCCGGGTGCTGTATAATAATGTGCTGAATCCAAATTGTAATTATTATGACAGCCTTCTCTGAAATTTTCAAATACATCAGCAAGCAGCAACACATCAGTTTTTAAATAAAGACCACTGTATTCACCAAGACTTTTTATATCGAATTGCATCCAAACTGTTTGAGCGTGTTCATAGTCCTCAGAACTAATATGACATTGTCCTCAGGAACTATAAAACTTTTCTTTTGCCGGTAATTGAGTTTCTTCTAGACTCGCCCAATTTGAAATATATTCATATGGGAACCAGTGTTGCCGTTCGAGAATTTTAAAACGAAGTAAAATAGGCTACAAGATGGAAGTATTTTCAGAGATTTCGAAGTGTTAAAATAAATTAATTTTGTTTTTAACATGAACGTTTATTAAGCATATTCAGGTACATTTCAAAATTAATAACAAAAAAATCAATAAAAATATTTTCATAAAAATCAATCAATAAAGTTTAATAAGAAAATATGCGTTCAATAAGAAAATACTGAAATACATTTCAATCACTTATATGTATAAATTAACAATGTTAAAAAATTATCTATTTCTAATTTCTATTTCTATTTTCTATGCAGCTATTTCTTCGGTTCTGAAGTAAATATCACTGTTGTAACAAACATTCGATAAAGTATTCGTTTAGGGATTCCAATTTAAAAAATTATCATTTAGAAAGTGGTCCTTTATTAGCGTTATCGAATTTACGGTGCCAAATTTTAACTTATTTGTAGTTGTATTTTTAATTAGTTTTAATTGTGAAAATACCCTTTCTGTTGTTTACCACCGTGTGGTAAGTTTAGCAACGCTCTAACGAAAGTTTTTATTTTTTGGTACATCAGGACTTCTAAGGCACTTTTTAATTTAAAAACGTAGAACCAAAGCTCTTCAAATCTTTTTCAGCTAAAAAATCATTTAATATTAAAAGACGCCATTCCTTTTCTAGACAGTCGATATCTTTTTCTTCGATGAGATTAGGAAAAAGTTTTATGAGGGGAACCAAACTATTAGCTAAAGATCTTGTATCCAAAATTTGTAATGTTCTCAAAACTGGATATTTGAAATTGATTCTTTTCATAATTAGTGTACGAATGTAATAGAAATGTACACAACTTTTTAAAATTTCATTCTTATCTGTTACAGATACATCATAGGAATTAAATTTTATCTGGGCTCTAGGCACTATATATATTAGGCCGGATCATTTTTATATGGATACAAAAAATGTCAACCGGTCGGGGTCTCAAAAGTTAGAGGAACTCATTAAAATGATTTCTGCATACTTTGTTTTCAAATCGGAGAAAAACCGCCGAAGCAATATTGATTCTCCTGAAGGTCCTTTTTGGTAAAAAAAACATGTTTTTTGCTTGTAACTTTTTATTTTAAACAAAACTCATACCCACATCTTCTTAAATATTAAATTTCTTACTGATACTAACATTTTGACATTAAAAAATTGTTAAAATTTTGTTTCATTATAACACTTATTGACCACCAAAAATTTAATTTTTTGCTATTTTTAAAAAGGCATTTTTTTTAAACCCGCTTTAAAAGACACATTTTTTATTAGATTTACGTGAAATTGTTATTGTTTGAAAGGTATTAAGTTCTTCTTTCGTTCTGTGTATCGCTTTAATCAAAGCTATGTGATAAAAAAAAAAAAATAACGAAAACTGGACGATAAAGCAGTGAACAAATTAAATTCATTGTTTGTATGAATAAGAAATGTTTCAATTTAGTAGATTTCTAAAGTCTATTTCTCACATTCTGTCAGTTTTCGCACACAGATTTGATTAAAGCGATACACAGAAAGAAAGAAGAACTTAATAACTTTCCAACCTAATAATTCCACATAAATCTAATAAAAAATGTGTCTTTTACAGCGGTTTTAAAAAAATGCCTTTTTAAAAATAGCAAAAAATTAAATTTTTGGTGGTCAATAAGAGTTATAATGAAACAAAATTTTAACAATTTTTTAATGTCAAAATGTTAGTATCAGTAAGAAATTTAATATTTAAGAAGATGTGGGTATGAGTTTTGTTTAAAATAAAAAGTTACAAGCAAAAAACATGTTTTTTTTACCAAAAAGGACCTTCAGGAGAATCAATATTGCTTCGGCGGTTTTTCTCCGATTTGAAAACAAAGTATGCAGAAATCATTTTAATGAGTTCCTCTTACTTTTGAGACCCCGACCGGCGAAATCTAAATTTCGATCCGGTCTAATATATATATCAGACAAAGGCTTAATTCTAAAATTATTGAGATCATTTTTAAAAATTATATCAAATTCTACGGCAGAGATGTCAATAAAATTAATAACAATACTTCTGAAATACAATTTTAATGATTTTTACAACTCATGAAAACTAAGCGATTCTGTTTGAAATTCTACATTAAGTGAATTAACAGCACTCAGTGCATAAGACAAGAATTGTAAATATATCACATTTGAATCAGTCATTCGTGATTCTGATATTGCAATACGACTTGCAATATCAGAGTCTTCCTCGAAGTAATTAATTCTTACAAACTTACATTTCAACAACCTTCACAACGCGCGCTTTTGCAAGAAGTATTTAATCGAACATAGTGTTGCCACTATCATTAAAATTCTCTCATCCAATACAAAACTCTGTGAGAGAAGGTACAAGTTATGAATTCTTTTACACCAACAGTTATGCCATGTTATTGATTTTTGAATGTGAAATGAAGTGAAAAAATCAAAAACTAAAAAAAGTTTTAATCACTCAAAATCGAAGTGTTTCCACAAAAGAGGAAGTGTGGAAGTGTTTGACATAAAAGTGAAGTAAAAAACTTCGATCGAAGTAAAAACGGCAACGCTGATGGGAACACTCCTTTCCTCTTCAGCAGCTTCAACTTTTCATCACCAATGTTCGGAAACTGAGCATCTACTTCAACTTTTCATCACCAATGTTCGGAAACTGAGCATCTACAATTTTTTTTTCCGTAAGATAAGATGCTAGTTTATCCAGGGATGATAAATCGGAAGGAGTCAATAAACTTCAATTTGATGTCGCAATCTTTTATGTACTTTATAATAGCGATATACTTTTCGATGTTATTTGGCAATATTTTCAACTGACCAGGTGTGCTATTTGATATATCTTTAATCAGTAAATGGGCATCATATCCGCTCAGATTGTGTATGATAATTGGTATTGTATTACAATCCTTGTACTTAAGATTGCAAGCCTGATGTGCGGGTCCTCTGTATTTGCCTGTAAGATGGCAATAATCTTCAACTTTAACATCAGATTCCGTAAACGGTTTATCGCAGATATGACAATTTGGCTCTGAAATAAAGCTCTGAATTTATTGTAGTGTGAGATTCTCCATAGGTTTTATCAGATTTAAGATATATTCCACTGTGTTTCCTATTTGCTCAAGCTCTTTTGCAAACCATTCCGCGCAGCGTAAACCTCTATAACTTTTATAGCCTGACAAGCTATCATCATAGGAGCATTGTAAAAATACCCCACACTATGAGCCTCATGTTTCATATAATGCTCTCCAGTGCCTTTTTTAATGGATATAGGCTTCAAAATACACTCGAAATCCGCGTAAATAAGGAATGGGACTCGCTCATTGCGTTTCTTGCATTCTTCAATATGAGTTTGCAAGCGCGCATTTGAATAAAAGTAATGGAGGCATCTATCGCAAAGGTATTTAGTTCCATGAGCTGATGATAACTGGCTTGATACGAGCCGCGAAATATTTTTTATCCAGACATAATGATACTATAGTACGTCTTCTTGAACTTCTTCTTCTTTTTCATTGTACTTATCTTGTATCAACAACAAGTTGACATGTTTTTCCCGTTTATTTTCCGTTAACCTGCTCGGCAAAACCTTGTATGATTCTGTTTTCCTTTCTTGTTGAAGTTCATATACGTTAATACTTATGTCATTTATTTCTTCGAACTTTTTAATATCAGGTCTTTTAACTGGAAATGTAATGCCTTTGAGATTCAAAACCGTAGAAAAATGTGGATATTTTGAAATGCGTTCAGCATGTGTATCAACGGGGAAGAGTGAAGACACAATAGCCCATGCAAGCTTTATCCAAATTTTTTACGTTTACGCAAGCTTTTTTCTTTGCAATATATTGCGGCAGCTCTAAAAATTATGAAGCTTTCATAGGTGAATATTTATTTATATTAATTGTAAGATTTAAAATTTCTTTACTCAAATTTTTTGAGGATTTTATTTTGCACATTTTCTTTAAAACAATCACTTAGATTTGTATCCCTTGATATGATGGCATTTTTTGTGTTGAGGTTTTTTATTTCCTCGATTTCTTCCACCCCACAAAACTTAATGAATTTTGCAAAAAAGACTGTGTTGACTTTTAAAAAGAATTCCGTGGACATGATGTTAGCTATTTTCCGCTTAAATGTTGTTTCGCACTCTTGCAGAAAATGAATGGGATCCTTATGCGTCAAGTTAATTATAGCTGCAGTTCTCAGCCTGAATAAAAAAAAATGGTAGAACTTAACCATAAATAATCTTAAATCTTAAAGAATGTGCTACTTGCCTTCCACCGAAAGCTGATCCCTCCGGAATCAACTCTCTATCCTTCCTACCGCTAACAAATGCAGATTTCGCATTCTTGATAATGACGTCTAATTTTCCTTCCATTTTATTTATTGTATGATTTTGTGTCTTTGACTTTTCGTAGCACATTTAAAATGTACCGCATAAATTAAAACAAAATCTAAGAAATTTATACAGAAAAAATTGTGATATTATCAGTTTATAAAAGCACTATCTTGCGGTTTGTGGCATCAGTCGCATTTTAAATAATCAAAATTCATATGCACATATATAAATAAAACAAAAAAAACATATATCCAACATGCTTTATAGAAATTGTTTTCCACCACCTCGTCTTCAAAAGTTGGCACGCAATATCCACCATTTCCAAACACACCAAACCCCTAGACAAAAATCCACTACAATTAAAGCTCGCCTCGAGACACAGAGGTGAAACACAATATACACCATTTCCAAACACACCAAACCCCTAGACAAAAACCCACTGCAATTAGTGCTCCCCCCGAGACACAGACCCAACTCACACATCTGCTAGCTGACTCTGACGACAACATAGGTGAAACACAATATCCACCATTTCCAAACACACCAAACCCCTGGACAAAAACCACTACAATTAGTGCTCGCCCCGAGACACAGACCCAACTCACACATCTGCTAGCTGACTCTGACGACAAACATAGGTGAAATACAATATCCACCATTTCCAAACACACCAAACCCCTAGACAAAAACCCACTACACTTAGTGCTCGCCCCGAGACACAGACCCAACTCACACATCTGCTAGCTGACTCTGACGACAAGATAGGTGAAACACAATATCCACCATTTCCAAACACACCAAACCCCTAGACAAAAACCCACTACAATTAGTGCTCGCCCCGAGACACAGACCCAACTCACACATCTGCTAGCTGACTCTGACGAAAAACATAGGTGAAACACATAGTGGTAAGTAGTGGTGACACTTTTTGCGAAAAGCGCCTCTAGTGGTGAGTTTTCATATCATAAATTGGTTTGTGTCTAGGGAAAGTGCGGTTTGTGACTTGGGTAAGTGGCTCCGGCTCCGTGAGCCAGAATGCCCGTATCATACCTACTATGTAGTATTCTTTCAGACCTATCCAACAAAATGTTATACTAAAAGACCATTTTGGCTGTTTTTTGGGACACCCAAAATTTTTATAGTGCTATAACTCTTTTGATGTATGCTTTCATTTTAGGGGGTGTCTTTTTCTATTCATATTTGGTGACCCGCCCTAATATATATATATATATATGTATATATTAGACCGTACCTCAAAAAAAAGTGCGCCGTAAACCAGCGAATATGACGCATTTGTGCAAGACAATTACGAAAAAAAATTTTTTTTTTTTTTGACCGAACGTAGTGGTCGCGCATTGACATATTTCTTCATATCTCTGGTGTTTACAGTCGAATTTTAAAGTTTGGTACAAACATGTTTTTGTCTCAAGAAGATCAATATTATCTCTTTAGAAGTCATTGACCTCAGGTGTACCGTTCTAGTACTTACCCTCCAGATCTCAGTTCCTACCATCCCACATTGGGAAATTTGGCCCCATTTTAAGGCCAAAAGTAAATTTTTCAACTTGTTTGAATCTCTCTATTTTTGGTTTTATCTAGCAGGGAATACTCCAAAGCATACAAATGTACACTCTGTATTTAGATAATGTGTTTTACCACTGCTATGGTACATCCCAAAAATGTTGTTTCGAAATGAGTTAAAAATGTATTTTTTTATGCAGTTTTTTATATCGTGTTCAAATGGATGTACCTCAAAATCTAACAGCAACTTTAGATAACTAAAAAATGGAAAACAAGTAGTGATGGTTTGTTCAATAATATATCAATTAATAATCTCTATTAAATTTATTGTTTCTGATAGAAATTGAATTTATTATAAGTGACCTTTACGAGAAATTGTGTAATTTTAAAAGAAAATTTTAGTAAAAGTTTAAAAAAAAAGTTCAAGAGAGTTCAAGAAAAACTCATCATACATCGATAGAGCAATCATTTATGTGTTATTGCCACAACATCTCATATTGCGATTTTGTGCGATATTAAAAAAAAAATAATTTTTCTAACCTAAAAATTACAACATTTATTGAACTTTTTACCGCCTACTTGTAGAAATAGTGGGCGTGGCAAGTCAATATTTGTATTTGGAAGCTTACTAATTCGAGCCCAAGTGCTGGATCAAAATTCAAGCTGATTATTCAACTCTATACCTCCCACCTATAAAAAAGTGGGCGTGGCAAGTTTATTTTTGTAAGGCAAGCTTAATACTTCTAACTTAAGTAATGGATCAAGTTTAAAGCTAATACTTCAACTTTTCGAATTTTGGCCACAAAATAGGGTAAAATTTCCCATAGTGCATCCTAATGTACCATCCTTATATCAAAAAAATAAAGCCCTTAAAATATCATTAATCTTTTGCCCAGGAAGTATATCGAAATTTCTAGCAGAACTATTTTTAAAATATTTTTGAAAATTTTTTTGGCGAACGTAGGGCTCCCTTTTTTAATTTTCATCATATCTTCGGTATTAAAAGTCTGATCATATTGAATGACATATCGATGTTTTTGTTTAAAAGAGACCAATTATTTTATTCCAAATAAAAAAAAAAATATTCCTACAAGTCCTTGAAGGTCTTAAATTGATTTTGAGGAACTTCAAAGCTCGTAAAAGAATAAAAAATAATGCCAATGCTAACAGAGGTATCAACACTATTTTTGTTGTGATTTTCTAAATATACAATGTATAATTATTTTCACAGCCACATTGAAAAAAGCAATTTCAAACACTGGCTATTGCAATTCGTTTTTCCCCGCGAAAAAACAGTTGAAAATTGCGTCTGTCTAATATTTATTTCAAACAAGAGTTTTATAGAGTTTTGATAATTTTCAATAAAAATCGAACAAAACACATTTTAAAAAAATGCTTTTATTGCGAGTGACTTTAATAATACCAAATTTCCAACGGAGTATGATGTTATAAATTTTTTATTGTATCTGCGGCATAACAGTGATAAAAGTCGAAAGTTGGATGTTTTAAAAAAACAAAATCCACTTTTATTCAGTTGAAGTTGTCGTAGAACAAGACTGTGCAAAAAAAAACTGCGAAAAAAGCCAAACAGAGCGTGGAGCGAAGCCAGTTCTTGTAATTTTTGTAAATTTTTCAAAAAAATATGTCTTTCTTTTAATTTTATTTAAAAAATGTGTCGTGGAGGACATTTGTTTTTTAACGGAACTGACGTGCACTATAAAAGACCTTTCCATTGAATACAAAAACATAGACATCGGTGGAGAATTCGCTAAACGCCAGCAATTTTAACATTTTTTTTTTCACCATAAAATACTGGGGTCGAATCGTCTGTTCCGTAAACGTGTATCCCGTCACGTAAAAATGGGTAGTTGTATGATGATTTCCGTGAACGTGTACCACGTTTCGTAATTCGACATGGTATTTCAGTGAACGGATAAGTGAACGTATCCATTCATACGAACTGTCATACGTTCACTTTATTTCATTCGTAAGCACGCAAAGTGCAAAGATGTTAGTCGACAAAACTAACACTCTACAAGACGCTCATCATACCTGTGCTTCTCTATGGCGCTGAGGCATGGGTGGTATCGCAAACAGATGCAGCCGCTCTTGGGGTGTTCGAGAGGAAAGTTCTTCGCAAAATCTTTGGTCCTGTTCGAGTTGGCGACGACTATCGCATTCGAATGAACCACGAACTGTACGAGCTCTACGATGACATTGACATAGTCCAGCGTATAACAATTCAGCGACTACGTTGGCTGGGTCATATCTTTCGTATGGATGAAGAAGCTCCAGCGAAAAAGGTGTTTGAGGCGAAAGCCGAGGGTCGACGACGAAGAGGAAGACCATGCCTCCGATGGATCGACCAGGCCGAGGAAGCCCTTACCGTGCTCGGTGAAAGAGATTGGAGACGGCGCGCGCGAAGCAGAGACGCCTGGCGAGAACTGATGAAGTCGGCCGTAACCCGTCAACGGGTTGTCATGGCCACCTAAGTAAGTAAGTAAGCACGCAAAGTTCTAAGCAAATCGAAATATATAAGTAAACTTAAAAAAGTACTTGGCGTATTCACAAGTTAAAATTGAAAAAGTTTTCAAGCTAATACAATGTATTTTAGGACAAACTGCAACAAATTAAACCTCCTTCAAGAGAATATGATGGCCGACTTCATGCTTCTTCATCCGAACTTGGCCAAAAATTTGCTACCCGGTTGTGCGCAAGGGAAGGCCACTTCAAAAAAGCTTTGGGGGGAATTGGCCAGGAAACTCAACTCTGTGGGGCCTCCAACAAAGGATGCAAGAATGTGGAAGAAGGCATATATCCATTTGTATACATCAAAGGGTGCTAAATTAAGGCCTAATTTTAGGCTTTTGCTGATCAAAAATATCAAGAAAAGAAGAAGCTGTCATTCAATAAAGCCTCAAAAAGGAAAACAGGCGGTGGTCCATATCAGGAGAAATTAATAACTTTAAAAAAGTTTAAAACTTATATAAAACAGCATTGCTGCATCCATTTTATAAATACAAAGAACTAATTTGACTCTTTCTTGCGAATACGAAGAAACAGATAAGAAGTTTACTCAAATGTCACTTAGAAAAAGAAGAACAAGATGAGCAATCCAGTACAATTATAAAAAATTACGTTCCGTACTGATTCGTATGTTTTCATCTCAAACCGGTCGTACGTACGACTCGTCATGTTATTTTGTTTCGAACGAATGCAGTTCCGTTCGCGGAACAGACGATTTGACCCAAGATGTATTTGCTCTACAATTTAGGTGAGCAATCGATCTGGTAAACTTATACCAGCAATCAGCTGTTTAAAATTTTCCAAGTAAAGTTGTGTCAACCAAACAAAAGCGAAGCTACAATAAACACAAAACGAAAAGAATTGCTATTAGATATAACTTAAACGAAATGAAGCGCTGAAAGTTGACTGTGTAAAAGTTAACAGCTGACTTATAGCTGCAAATACATAGCCAACTTAAGGGGACTTTCACACAATCTATCTGTTAAAAATAACTGATTGGCTAAAATATCATATGGTTTTCACATCTGCGAAATCGTGTTTCAAACAATATGGCGGCTTGTATGTGTTCGATAGAGCGAGCGTTCAAATTACGGAATTTGCTTGGAACACACAGGGTTAGATTTGAGAACAGTAGAAATGATCTCTTAAAAAAGTTTTTATTGCTTCGAAATAAAATTATTTTTGTGTGGAAAAAATTTAGAAAAAATGCATAAAATTCTCGAAATAACTTCTTTACTATATCCAAACATAGGTATAATATATTCTGTATGCAACTTTTTAGAGCCCAACCAAATAGAATATAACAAGTAACAAATATTTTTTGCATCGTACTTAAATCACTAAAATGTACTCCACATTGTAGCCGGCACACATTGTAGACGGCACGATTACAATTTCCGGGTCGCCGAGATTTGAAGATAATTTCTGATAGAGAACAACAAAAAAACATGATTCGCCGAACAAAAAATCGATTACTCTATTAGTTATCGATATAAAAAAAAAAAAAGTTTTGGTAAAAGATCTGTCAAAAAAAATCTATATCTTTGCCGTTACTTAATGGATCTTTAAGATTAATATGTCATTTGAAAGGTCATTAAATGACCTTTCAAATATATTTGTTATAAATATCATTTCTACAATAGTTTTAGTTTTATAAGCGAATTTAATCCAAAGTTAAATTTTTTAATAAAAAGAACCGCTATTTTCTAGAAAATTTACGTTATTAAGTTACTAAAAATATATTTTTTTTTTAAAAGCTTACAGTTAGACCTTTTGTTTGACATATAAAAATATACATCTTTTATTTAATTTCAAACTATATTACATAAAATTTAAATTTTTCAAGTGTTTTCTTTGTTAAAAATTCTGTTCAAAAAATTTTCTATATCTTTGCCAATATCCAATGAATCTTAAAGATTGGCATGCTATTCGAAAGGTAATTAAATGCCTTTTCAATGATATATAATACAAATATAATTTTAAAAATGTTTTTGATTAAAATAACCGTTATTTAATTTTTATAACGGTTTTTTAATTAAAAGAACCTTTTTTCTAAAAAATTTGAGTTTAAAAGTTACTAAAAATATATTTTTTTTTTTGAAAAGCTGAAAGTTGTACCTTTTTTTCGATAGATAAAAATATGTATATTTTTTTATTAACTGATCGACTAAAAATTAAAAATTTGTTTCACTGACTCGAAAATCCCTTTAATTCATATAAATATTGTTGCTACAATGTTGCCTTTAAAACAATTGTTTATTGTGATGGCGATATTCGAAAATATGGAGTAATAAAGCAAAACATCTAAGGTAAATACGAGTGAAATAAGCAATTTTCCGTACAAGGGCAAATCAATGTATCATAAAAAACACCACAAAAAGTCAAGTAAATTATATATATTATATACCAAATGAAAGATAAATTTTCAAGCTTTAATAATTTACTCTTTATAATTCATAGTAATAACGGTAATTTTAGAGGAAATAACAGTTTTGTGTAAGAAAATATTTTCTTATTGCATAAGAATACCTATAAAATACAAAGTACTCAATACAACCTTATATACAACCTTTTAAAAAATACCTTAATCATTAATATCGGTTATATATTAAGAATAATATAGCCGATTTTCTTCATAGACCTCATAGCAAAAAAAAAATTTTAAATAATCGATAACTCGAAAACAAATCGATAACACAACATTTCCTTTGGCTATTCTTATTTTTATTAAGAGAACTCTTCGAATCCATCGTCAAATCGCGGCGCCCCGGAAATCGTAATCTCCCTTACAAGACAAATAGTTCAATGCAATATTGGTTACTAGGTCGGGTCGATTTGTGGGGAGGCAAAAAAATCGCCCATTGCTCTGTGAAAATCGTATTCTAGGGATCAAAATAAGAAACTTTGCCGAAGGAACCATACCTCTAAAACGAATTCTGATGTCCCCCAATTTGGGTGGAACTTTTGGGTAGGGGCAAATTTTGAAAAATTCCCCTACCCCCTGGAACCCCCATACAAAAATTTCAACAAATCGCCAGTTTTGGCACTTTACATGGAAAAATCAGCCAAATGCATATGTTTTTTATTTTTGGAGTTTTCTCTCTTTAGAAATTTATTCAACTCTTTTAAAAAATGAAGGTATCACTGTGACACAATTGCAAATCGGAAAATTGCTTGTGTGCGTTTTTTAAGGCACCACAAGACACAGCATCATGTCGTAAACTTACTTGCGTAGTTTTTTTATAGCACCTACTTAAGAAATGAAGGTTGTTTTTACAACCTTTTTTGTGGGTATTTTATGGCACCTTCTTAAGAAATGCGCGTTTTATGCAACCATTTTAACAATTAAGGTATCACTGGAATGCACCGCAACCCTTTTAAAAAATTAAGGTATCACTGTGACACAATTGCAGATCCTAAAATTGCTTGTGTGCGTTTTTAAGCCACCACAAGACACAGCAGGTAGAATTGAAATTACCATTTCATTCTTATTACCTCGTCTCGTAGACCATATATAACGCAACAGTTTTTGTGAATGCATTAAGTCGTTGTGAAGAACTCAAAGTGTGAAGTGCTAATTTCAGATAAAAAAATATTTAAAAAAAAAATAATAAGTGAAGTTGACCATTCCAAATCAAAAAGTTTACAATGAATCCACCATCATCTACACCGCAAGATGAAGCAACAACAACATTAACAACTATCTAAAACCCAATGAGTCATATACCCAAGCACGATGTTACTGTTTTTGGTGTGTCTACTGATTTGACTGATCTTAATTTACCAACCCATCTGGATATCTTGAGATATTATTTTTACTTAAGCGAACGTTCCAAAACAGAACAAAAAAGTATTCCCATAAATCATTCACTATTCAAGTACAAGATAAGTTGAATGGAATTTGGGAAAAACTTGGTATGGAAATAATGCTGAAAAAATGTGTATTTAATAAATTGAATAAATTGCTTGACAAGTATCAAGATCAAATCAAGAGAAGAAACAAAACCCAACAATTTACAGAGTATGTAAAATCTCTGGAAACAATTTTTTACATTGGAACATGTAAAAGCGATTTGAAGGCAGCTCCATGTGCATGCGGCTGGGTTCCCGAATGCCTCAAAGAGTTCATGCACGATCAACATAATCAGAGAAGACTAACAATGGATGCAGTTGTGATGGAAACTGAAGAGCAAGGAGCAACGTCTATGTCATCAATGCCAACATAACAAGATTCCGATGATTCAACATACGCACCGCCACCGGTTCAAGAAGATATGGATAGAAGCACAAGTTCACAATACACAGAGAGATACGATTGTTTTAACTTTGCCTTGGTATGTGACAGATTTGGTGTGCCTGATAGAGTAGCATCGGCATTGGGAACCGCTCTTTTCCAAGATTTTAAAATGAAAGATAAGCATGGCAAACCTCTCATCATGGTTAAATCGAAAGTTCGCAGAGAAAAAGAAAAATGCAGACAAGAAGTGGTTCGCAAACGGTTAGATCATACCAATTTGTTAGCGTTTTCATTCGATGGCAGAAAAGATGATACTTTAACGACAGCTAAAGTTGATGAGAAGTATCATACTAGGATGGTAAAAGAACCTCATCTTGTTATTTTGAGAGAACCCAATTCTGAATTGATTGGTTACGTAAGACTGGAACATGAAACCGCTGAATACAAAACAACCAAATTAAATGATTTTTTCAACGATAAAAATATATCACTGGATGCTTTAATTGGAATATGCACTGACGGTGAGCCAACAAACACTGGCCCACACGGTGGAATTATACGACGATTCGAATTGCTGTTAAAAAGACCATTGCATTGGTTCGTTTGCCTTCTACACTTCAACGAACTTCCGTTTCGGCATTTGTTTGAAGCTTTGGATAAATCAACCAGCACTGGACCAAGATCGGCAACCGGAAAACTGAGCCGTCAAATCGAAACTTGTGAAACTTTTCCGGTAAGTTATTGCTATCACTCATTTATTATAATTGTCAACCATTTTTAATTATTTTATTATTATACATTTTCAGGTGGTGGACGGCTTCCAGAAAATTGAGTTGCAAAATATGCCCCCGCTCCAGAAAAAAATTGAATTTTCCACCGATTCGAAGTACTTATACGACATGGCCCATGTAATTTCTAGCGGCGTGGTTTCGGTGGATCTGGCTAACATCAAACCAGGGAAAATTGTACATTCTCGGTGGCTCACCAAGGCCGCTAGATTATTACGATTATATGTGACAACGGAAAATCCAGATGCAAATTTAAGAATTCTGGTTGAATTTACAATTTAATGTTATGTGCCAATGAACTTCAATATCAAGTATTACAGCTCTGTCGTGTACGGCAGTGCATTATTTTTCAACTTCATTAGTTGGTCACGATTTCTAGAACCTCGTTTACGCAAAATTGTCAATCAAGTAATTACAGATAATTCATATTATGCGCATTCGGAAAATATCTTGTTATCAATATTGTTTGATGATAGCAAAGAAAAGCGCGACTGTGCTATCAACATAATTCTACGCTATCGAACAGATGTTGACGACCCAACGCAACTTAGAGCTTATAAAAAACCAGATTTAAAGTTTAATTGCACAAGTTACACGGAAATGATCAATATGAATGACATAAATAACGTATTTGAACCACCATTCACGCGAAGCATTCCGTACGATACATTGAAAGAATATTTAAATCAAGATGATCCACCGTTTAATGATCCAAAAATTCCATCACACATACAAGGAACGGAACGACATGTTCAAATGCTAGCAAGCGTTTTAAAACAGGTTATACTGGAAAATGTAGAGGCTGTTATGGCGACGACATTAGAGAGCCGTGCGAAATTGCCCAGACTTGAAAGTAAAAAAGACTTCAAACAATAATTTTTTTTAGTTTCTTTTCTATAACTAACTTAAATTAATTTTTTCATTTACATATGTTCTGACTAAATGAATTTCAAAAGGTAAAAAATAGATATTATCATAAATAAATAATAAATATTATTATAAATAAATAAATAAAAATAAAGATAAAGAAAAAACATAGCCATTTCGCTGATTTTTTCATGAAAGGCCAAAAATGGTAATTTTTTTAAATGTTTGTATGAAGAACCCCACAGGGGGTTCCAGGGGGTGTGCCACTGGCATGGGTGGGTCAAGCCTCCAAAGTGAGTGGGGGTCGGTCATACATTTGGACTCGATTGGAGCACTCTAAATGGGTCAAAGTGGGATTTTTCAAAATTTGCCCCTACCCAAAAGTTCCACCCAAATTGGGGGACATCAGAATTCGTTTTAGAGGTATGGTTCCTTCGGCAAAGTTTCTTATTTTGATCCCTAGAATACGATTTTTACAGAGCATTGAGCGATTTTTAAATCGACCCGCCCTACTGGTTACGTAGAGACTATAAAGCAGGCCTAATCACAAAGGTGGCTCTTGCGACCCAATTGGACCAATTAATACTATTAAATAAAACTCATATTTTTCACATGCATTGCGGTGCGAACACCAAACATTTAGCATTTTTTTGGTACGTGTGTGTGTTTTGTTAGTGGAATAGAAATTCAAAAGATCTTGACGAGCTTGTCGCGTATGTATTTTTATTTTGGAATTTTTTTATCAACACATCCTTTGTTCTTACAAAAAGCAACAAAGGACGATTGCCGTCGATGGTGGTAACGCTAACTTGTTCGTTTTTGTTTTTGGTAATGTATTATGTTGTTTTTTTTAACCAGGCGATTATTTCACTTAATTAGTCTTTGGCACTTTTATTAATTTCGCTGATTAGTCTTGCTTAAGAGAATGTTTTTTTTTTCTTTGTTGGACAGAGAATATCAAAAATTTTTGCCAACAATCCAACTGATGTGCCAAACTGGCGAACAAGCTTCTTAACTATCGAACATGTGTGTAAATGGCCGCAGTGTGGAACACATTAACGCACACATTTGAAGCCTAAATAAGATTATAGCTTTAAATGACACGCGGTCCACATAGGCAATAAATTATGGTATGAAATATTGCATACCTTTGATATTTCTCATGGTATGCAATATGTGTTTTGCAATATTTCTTGACATTTGTGTAAAGCAATGAGCTGTCATTTTTGCCATCATTTATCATCACTACCATAAACAGAAAACTTTGCCGCGAAATTTTTATTGACGAATTTGTGTCATAGTTCTTTAAAGCTGCTTTAAATTGTCCTACTGTGTGTTACTACATGTCAAAATTTTTAATGTGTGATAGGATGTGAAATGTTGTAAACAACGAAAAAGAAAAATTGTTCGAATCTGTTTTGTTTTTTTTGACATGTCGTTCTACATATTGTTATTAGGTCTGTTTCTAATTTCATCACACATTCAGTGCATTCAGCAGAAAATTTGCTACGTAGCTGCTCCACAACTTTCTGGTTGAATGGTATGTAGCATAAACCGCTCACACAACATGTTCCCTGAGCGGTCGTCATCTTAGGTACGAACATTTTTTATGCTACCTCGGTTGAGCGGTTTACGCTCACTTCATTTTGACAGATGCACAATCAGTTTGTTGGAAATTTGACAGTTCGCAAAAAAAATCATTCAGCAGAGAGCATCACTTTGTGCTACTTCGCTACCTGAGCGCTTTTTCGGATTGAATGCACTAATTCTATCCAACCACAGTTGCAATTAGATAACTATAAATTTATATTTGATTGTTTTTATTGTTTTTTGTGCACAAAAACACCTTTGACGCTTATTACAGCAATTAATTTGCGATTCATTCGGATGGTCATCAAAGTTGAATTGACTTCTTTTTTTATTTTAAAATCATGTTTTAAAAATTAAAACATTAATAGTTACGATAAATGAGATAAATTTTCATTATTTAGGCAAATCAAAGTATAACTTATCAAAAAAAAACATAAAGGTAGGCAAAATTATATAAGAAACTTAAGTTCACGACAGTAAATTAATCTTTAAAATGTTATCATTAATCTATATTTATTTTTTTTAATTTTTTAATTTTTATCTAAATTCAAATTTTAGTCTTTTTAGTTTTTAATTTTTAAATTTATTTTATCGTAGCTTATAATATTGTTTAGATTGGATTCTAATAGCTTTTATTTCAAATTTCAGTTATTGAGTTTAGGTAAATTCGTTGCAGATTGTTTCAATTTTCCGTTGGTTGGATTATTGTTTATGCTCGAAGCTTTTATCTGTTTGTATTAAATTTTAGTTTTGCTTTAGGTTTAATATTTGGTTCTATTTTATTTTTCGGTTTTAGAGTTAGGTTAGATTATATATTTATATATATATTTATGTTTAAGTATGATCATTAGACTGGCCGCACATTTTTTTTTTAAGAATTTTTTATATTTGTGCCCTTTTAAATATGAGGTTTGATATCATCAATATGTCATAAAGTTTTTTAATCCGATCCGTCGGTGCCTTGTCGTGGCTAGTGGAGCCCAAAGTTAGGTAAAATCGACTTTTTTTTATGGTTTTTTTTGAGCAAAATTGGCCAATTCGAAGAATTATACCGCATTGATGGGTTTAATTGGGCATTGATGAAGCTTGGTTCAATCTTCCAAAATCACTACTAATCGTTTAGTTTATTTATAAAACTTTATTAAAAAATGTTTCAATAAAATTAAATTGCATTTCATATAATAGTTTAATATAAATAGATGCGAAAGCAGAAAAATTCAAAAATGCACTGTACAATGGGCGTGAATACCAGGGTGTGGACAAAACTTATTAAACTACGAATTTCGCGTTCAGTTTACTCTGAGAGTAAATTTTTGATCGAAAAATTTAAAAGGATACCATCGTTCCTGGTTCGCTGACGAAGGCAACATTTTTTAATAAACGATTTGTATTTTTCTAATCAATTTAGTTTATGATAAAGAAAATATAGTTTGAGTGGGGGTGATGGAGAACTACTTGTCAAATTATACTTTATAATTTTTATGATCATAAATCAAGTTATCTAAGATTTTATAGTTTGATATTTCATGAATATGAAAATAAATTTTGTATTAAATATTTTACTTTTAAACGTCGAAGACATCAAACTTCCAATAACAGTAACGATATTTTTTCGCTCAGCAATTAAGTGAACTTTACAGAAAGCGTCGTTTTTTGTGCTTCTGATTTTTTAGTAAATTAAAATCGTTGACGCGTTAGAAATACAAGTTATAAAACATTACTTATACAAAAGTTTGTGAAGTGAAGTGATCTCGGTAGTAACATGGCTGCAAAACCAAAAGTTATTAGAAAAACAGAACTTCGCTATCATCAAGATGTTTTTTAGTGGGTGGAAACGATATTTTGGTAGCCAAACTGCCATCAATTAAACAAGTGCTGCAATTATTCTTTCACAAAATGCGGATAGAAAATATGACAGTGCTGAGCAGCATGAAGTATACTATTGGCGTTACACTGGAATTTTGGAAAAAGGCGAATATTCCTACGTTGCATGACACAAATTGCGTGCGAAAGTTAAAAAAAATAATGAAAAATGGAGAAACTTACAAAAGAACAGTGGAACGCCATATGAAAAGTGTCGTAAACATGAACGAGATTTTCGTGACGAAATATATAATTTTATATTTGATATCGCTGCCCCAGACGCACAAGATAAAATTAGGATACAAGAAGATAAAGATTTTCTTTTGCTTCAGAGAAGAAGAGGCCGCCCAGGAACAATATCTGGTAAAGATGCAATTCTAGCCAAAAAAGAAAAACGCAAAGAGAAACTATTGGAAGAAGAAAAAAAGCGTGTTGAAAAACATTAAGCTCATGGTATGTAATGTAATTCATTCATTTATATTGTTTTCTAAAGAAACCAAATCGTTGATGAATATTTTTAGTTGCATAAGTCTTGAGTGTTTCAGATGATTCAGAAGCTGAAAATGTTGAACGGAACACTTCAGAAAACGCTGGTAACACTTCGAGTAATGTGGTTCAAGTTCAAAATGTAGAAACATTAGCCATCCTGAAGAAAGTACAAGACGATTCCCCTGGTTCAACAGCAATAAATTTACAGGATCTTGTACTAAATCGTACCACAATTCTCTCAATGCGAAGAGACTACCGCAGAAGAGAAGCTAAGCAGATTATCGATGAATTCAATGTAGAAGATTGTTTGTTATATTTATTTAAGAATCAGTTTAATAATTTTTATTTTAGATACCTGAGGTATTTGTACTTCATTGGGATGGAAAACTCATTCCTGAAAATAAGGAAATAGAAAAGGAAGATAGGTTATCTCTCGTTGTAACCAGTGAACGAATGGAAAAATTACTAAGCATACCAAAAATAAAAAATTCTTCCGGAGAAAATAAAGCTTAAGCTATTTGCAATTTTTTACGCGAATGGAAACTTGATGGATTGGTTGAAATTGTATCTTTTGGTACAACAGCTGCTAACACTGGGGCTAAAAACGGTGCTGCATACTTGCTTGAAAAAAATTGGGACGAAATTTACTTTGCCTTCCATGCCGTCATCATATCAGTGAGTTGTTTGTTAAATCTGTATTTGAATTTAATTTCGGGAAAACATCGGGACCGGAAGTTATTCTTTTTAATCGATTCGCGAAACATTGGTAATATATTGAAGCTGACAACTTCAAGAGCAGAATTTTGAACGAAGAGTGTCAACGAATTTTAACATCATTTCGTGTGCAACATCTCAAGCATTTTTGTCAAAATGCGATGAAATCTCATTTCGTGCGTGCGGATTACAAAGAATTGCTCCATCTCACACTACATTTCATTGGCGAGCCGGTATCAAATTTTTAGCAATTTCGTTTGCCTGGTGCAACATCGCATGCACGATTCATGTCAAAGTGTCGTTGTTGCCTAAAAATTTTCTTGTTTCGCGACCAATTTAAATTGACAGCCCTGTAATTAAAAAGTCTTCGCAGTATTTGCTTATTCTTGATGCTGATACATGTACCATATTGGTTCCGTTGCGTAAATGCCATTGAAGCGCCGAAACAAGATCTTGAATTTATACAAAACGTCATTACTTATTTCGATAAGGAAGTTCGTTATTGCTAAAAATAAAAAATCATTTGTGGTATTTGTCCGAAGAAGCAGTTTGCCTCTCATTTTTTGATGAAAGCCTTCCGATGGAAGTTAATCTTAATATGGTTCAAAAACTTAACATCGGTGATTATGTATATGAAATTGAAAATGACGAAGACATACCCAAAAGAAAGGTTGCAACAATCAAGGGAATAGAATCTTACAATGCAAAAGATATATCTTACTTCGTCTCTTCAAAAACAAAGCGTTTTTTTCTCGATTGAAAATTGATTCAAGATTTCTACAAACAGACCGCTCTGAATGGCAGGAAAGGGTGGATTACTGTGCTGGAAAACGAAAATGTCAACATTTGGCTGTGGTTAATGATGAAGCTGAACGAGCTATCAAGCTTATTACTGACTATAATCGGTCTTTAACATATGATGAGGAAGATAAACAGTTCTTACTTCATATTGTTGAGCACTATCGGCACATTTACCCATCTCACAAAAAATCCTCTCTCATAAACACAACATTATGAAATCACGCTGACATATGTATTTATCGAGTTTATATAATAAAATGAACCTTAAAATTTATTTATTTTTATAAATTATTCGTATTTTAAAAGTTTTCTTTTATTCTGAAATGGTGTATATATTCTAGCGTAGTGGAAGCTCATATATGGAATTAACATTTTATTTAATTGAAAATATTAAAAAAAAATTTTAAAGTTAGAAAAACACTTTATAGGCGAGATATGTTGCATTAAAGACCATGTTTTTCATTAGATTGTTTTTATTTCTTTTAAAAAACTTCAAGAAAAATGCAATCAAAGAAAATGTGAAAAATAAGATAAATGTGAATTTTACCAAACTTTGGGCTCCACTATGCACGACTAGGCACCGATGAATCGAACTAAAAAATTAGGGCCTTATTTTTGACATTAAACCTCATATTTAAGGAAGCGCAAATATGAAAAGTTTTGCAAAAACAAAATTTCACGCAAGGTGCGGCCAGTCTAATGATCATATATTATAAATGTTACGTTTTATCAATTGGCTCGTACTGCTCGGGGTCCAAGGGTTCGAGCACGCTCAATGGCAGCAAGATGTCGTGTTGCTTGTGACACGGCTGCTGATCGTCGGATGTGTTTGGGGTGCGTGGTATAGCACTACAACGTACTGCCGGCTCTGGTGGTGGTGGTGGCCTGGGACGGTGTTCAAGTGGTGGTGGTGTATTGCTCACGCGCATTGACACCGGTTTATTCACTGGTAACAGTGGTTTCTCGTCTCAAATAAGCTGCCAAATCGAATCACCGCTGGGCGTAGAACCCAAACTTAGTTGAGCCTCGCGTACACTTCGACGGGATACTCTTTGCGTTGCACCTGTGTAAGCACAATACCACCGCTGAATGGTTTGCTACCACCTAGAATGGACGAAATACAACGACGTGGCTGAGGCAGAGTGTCGTGAAGGTTACAAACAAAGGTTTCGTCGGGCGATGCTGCCGGAGACAACAAGTGTTCGTTTTAAAAAACGTCAAAAGAAACAAATTGGTTACTTCTAATTACTTACTTTTTTTTTTCTTTATATTCGATTGAACGATTTATTTTTGCGACCACCAGCGCTGCTTCGCCAACGTTGATCCGCCATATTCCTCAATTTCTGTCAATCCGCCATCTTCGTCACTGGGCCGAGTGAATAAAAATGTAGTTCAAGCTATAACTAGCAAATTTTAAGTTTAAACTAGTTTTGAGGTGAATAAAAATTTCAGTTAAAGCTAGTGCCTTTTTCCAGTCTAGTACAAACTAGTTTTTCCAGCGTTTGCTGGAAATAAGTGTGAATAAAAACTAGTTTGTACTTAAAATAACTAGTTTTAACTTAATTTTTTTAAGCCTGTCATTGAGGTGCTGAAAATAAAACTTATTTTAAGTTGTTTTAATAAAAAGTGCTTTGAAAAATCTTGTTTATTCAAATATTTCCAAAATTTTCTTTATTATTGTAGAGAATTGAACAAATTGCAAGAAAAAAATTAAAAATATATATATTTTCACTCCAAACTGGCGGCAGAGAGAAAAACGGGGCCTCGTGGTTGCAGCGCTGGGAGTCGCAAAAATTGTCCGATCTGGAAAAAGTGCCTCCCTCACTGATGGCACTTGCGATTTTTTAAATAAAATGTTATAGTTTTTATTTATGTCAAAAAATTTTGCACTGTTTTTGTCACCCATCGTGTCACAAAATATATATTTAATGATCAACACAAACTGACAGAGTTACCAAATTGTTTTTCTTTTAGTCATGCTAAACAATTATAAGAAAAATAGACATATTTGTAAACATTGGCAACTCCCAAACAGTTTCTGTCAGCTGAGTTTACTGCCACATATGTTTTAATTTTCCAGTACTAGCTATCACTTTTCAGTACTAGCTATGTAGTACTAGCAATGTTTTATTCACACTTTTTGTAGTTTAAACTTTTCAGCATAGCTAGTACTGAAAAGTTTAAGCTAGTGCTAGTACTTTGTACTACATAGTATAAGCTACTTTTTTATTCACTCGGCCCACTGTCAGGGGTGCCGATCGAACGTCATGCGAGTGTGTTCACTTAGGTTGTTAGCTTAATGACCTATCCACACGTACAAATGCGAGTTGCCTGTCAATTGGAGTGTCAATCAGCCACCACACTTAAGTGAACGCAGGGATATCTTGCGATGATTAAGCGCATGGGGTTAATAACCATAAAAATGGTATTCACATTGCAGCGTTTGTGCCATTAAAAAGTCTACACATGAAAAATGAGTTTCTTATACAAAAATTAAAAATTACAATGTGATGAACTTCGGTTATACTTTCTATCTCCCATGTCGTAACTTACAGAAATACAATTTAAAGCGGTTTTTAAACTATCTATCTCACATGTCGTAACATTTATTTTACGTTATTAGTGATTTGTTTTATAGTGCTCCAAATTTATTCATATTTATTTTATTGTTTAAATTATATGGTATAACATATGGTATAACATAGAATACCCATTTAAAAAATATTGTCAGCAATATTCATGGTAAGAAATGTTCTTTGACAGATGGATATATTACAATTAGGGAATTCACAGTTTGCTTCTAAAGTTAACACCTGGTAACTTTATAGGTAAGCCGGATCGATTTTGTATGGGGAAAAAAAAAGTCATCCGGACACCGACTCAAAAGTAAGAGGGACTCTTAAAAACTATTTCTGCATAATTTTTTTTTGGATCGGAGAAATCCCCATGGAGCGGTTTTGGTTCTCCTGAACTCTTTTTTTGGCCAAAAAATCAAGTTTTTTGCCTATAACTTTTTTTTTTCTTCAGAATACATACCCAAGATAAGCAAAAAAGTTAAGATTGTGATAGTACACAAGCATTGGTTAAAAAAAATTTTGAAATTTGTTGTTCTTACAAACTCTTTTGAGACCCCAAAAAAATCGATATTTCATCATTTTCAAAAAGGTGTTTTTTTTAAACACCTATAAAATATACATTTTTCGTGGTATTCATATCCATTTAAGCTTATTGGTAAAGTATTGAGCTATTCTTTCCATTGGTATAACGTATGGAGTGGTTTTATCAAAAGTGAGTTCCATGAAAAATACGTATATTGTAGGCGTTAAAAAAAAATATTTTCAAAATTCATGCATTTTGTACTGGAGCGCGATCTGACGTATACTTTTCTAAAAAATGGTTGTCAGAATTCGATTAAGCGTACCTAAAAACTCAAACATACCAAGATTTGTCAAAATCTAACGGTAATTAAGGCAATTAAATAATAATTAAGCTGAAGAATCCTTCTGAATATCAATTTCTCATGTTTTATAAAATTGTTGCACTTAGTTTTGGTTAAACTACACCATAAGATATATCAATGAAAAGAAGAGCTCAATATCTTTTCACTAAGCATAAATGCATATGAATTGCTTGAAAAATTAATATTTTATAGGTGTTTAAAAAAACACCTTTTCGAAAATGATGAAATATCGATTTTTTGGGGTCTCAAAAGAGTTTGTAAGAACAACAAATTTCAAAATTATTTTTAATCAATACTTGTGTACTATCACAATCTTAACTTTTTTGTTTATCTTGGGTATGCATTCTGAAGAAAAAAAAAAGTTACAGACAAAAAACTTGATTTTTTGGCCAAAAAAGGGTTTAGGAGAACCAAAACCGCTCCATGGGGATTTCTCCGATCCAAAAAAAAATTATGCAGAAATAGTTTTTAAGAGTCCCTCAAACTTTTGAGTTGGTGTCCGGCGATATCTAAATTTCGATCCGGCTTAGTGAGCACCTATTTTTGTGTTTTGGAGCTTGCAAAAATAGTTTTCAAAAATTTTAAATTTGTTCAAAAACATGCCTCGAACGGAAACGAAGAATTATTGAAAAATGTACTTGAAGTCTTCGACGATCCATTCTTCTTCCATTTTTTGAAACAAAATTAGATCAGCTGATTAGTGATACCACATTAACACAAAAGAAAGACATGAGTAGAAGTGAGATAACTTGAGCAACAAGTGGTATCTCAAGTTTGTACGTAAAACAAAAACAATCAAAGTTAACACGTGCTAAAATGTTCTAAAGTTAATAGACGGCAAAGTTTACAGAGTAGATAATACAGAACTGTGAGCACCCTAAATATTACAAAATAATTAATTTCCAGTGTGGTGAATACCCTTATTGCATAGGGTGTGTGCTAATTGGCTACTTTTACAACGAGGTGAGAAGTGTTGAAAATATTTACACTGTGGGGAAAATAATTTACGTTTTTGTTGTGCCAATTGGGAATTTACAAATTTTGACATATAATATTAAAAATTTTGCTTATAAGCAATATTTCATTTATTTAATGAAAATTAATGACTTACCAATTAGATTTAAAAACGATTGACAATTAATGGCAATCTCAGTTTTCAAAAATCTTGTTAAAATTCAAATGAAAAATATTTTTTTTCTTATTTGTTGTTGTCAAAAATTATACTAGCCCCTAGGGCTACTATAAATTTTGAAAGGTAAAATTCACCTCAGAACTGCCAAAATTTCCGTCGACAGTAGGAAAAGTAGCCAATTAGCACACACCCATAGTATGAGCAAAAAGAGGTTTACAGCATGATATTCAGTGCATTCAGCAGAATATTTGCTACGTAGCTGCTACACAACTTTCCGGCTGAATGGTATGTAGCATAAACCGCTCACACAACATGTTCCCTGAGCGGTCGCCATCTTAGGTAGCGAAAATATTTATGCTACCTCGGTTGAGCGCTTTATAGCCTAGACACATTGACTGAGGCTGCAACACAAAAACACGAGGTGAAAACGAAAATGTTGGCATGTTGTCTACAACTTGATTAATTTGGATGCAGTGCGATAAGCCGTATTTTCATATATTTTTATTATTAAACATCGAATTATCATTAAAAAACAAACATTTAACACAAACACAATGAGAATGAACAATAAAAAACACAAAAGAAGCACGAAATTAAGTGAAAACATTAACAAATGCCGATGTTCTTACTCTTGTCACACGTCAAAATAGAAAAAGTTCTAAATCGACGACAGCAACATTGCTGCAATGACGCATTGTCGTTGCAACATTTTCACCACATTCACCTCCATAAGAAGAGCATGTAAAAAAAATTTGACGTTTGACGCAATGCTGCAGCCGCAGTCAATGTGTCTAGGCTATAACGCTTACTTCATTTTGACAGATGATCAATCAGTTAGTTGGAAATTTGACATTTCGCAAAGAAACGCATTCAGCAGAAAGTATCACTTTATGCTACTTCGCTACATGAGCGCTTTTTCGGCTTGAATGCACACAATGGTATTCAATGAACGACGTATACATAGTACAATAAGCAAGGTAGCTGCAGGGGTATCAATCCTCTCTCACTCAGAGTCGGAATTGTCATATTCAATACAAATTATTTGATGTCTCGTTTTCTTGCTCTATTTCGTTCAGTATTTTTTGACAGTTCTGACTTTTGGCTCTCAGCCCTGCAGCTACCTTATTTGTTGTACTATGGACGTATATATACTGAAGCGTATAACTATAAGTTTACGCTGTGTGCTTCTACGAACCCACCATGAATAAAAACTAATTTAATATTAGTAAACAAAATTTGGCATCTCAAAATTAATTAAAACTATCGCACTTTTTTTTTAAAATATAGCAAAAGTTTATTATTATCAGTTAGCACAAAGTTTAAAATATTCTTTTGAAGTGTCAAAAACAAGTTGCAAATGCCACAGTTGCAATATACGAACTATACATTCTATTTACGCCACGTTTTTGTAGTGTAAACTGCGTATGTTTAAACCCTTACAATTTTGTTATTGGAAATTATGTTGCCGTAAACTGGCCGAACATACGCTCTTTACATCACCAATACGGCGTTCATTGAATACCACTGATATAATAATGAGATACGGTAAAGAGATTGACCACACCGTCTAGTCCCATTTCAGACACGGCGATATTGCGACGATTATACTCACCGATTTTTGTTCGTGGGATCGGGAGTAGAGATGAAAGCGGAAAGGTACACGTCGGCCGTACCAGCGATTTTGCGACGATTTGTTCATGTTTGCTTTGAATTAATTTTCAATTTGCCGTTTGATTTCATTTTTTCTTGAAACTTCATCAAAATCAAACGTTTAGCTACAGACCGCGACAAAACGATAGCACCAATGCAAATTTTGTGTTTTTAGGAATTGTATTTATTAATAAAACTTTATTAAGTAACAGAAAAATAAACGATAATAAAAAATGATTGAACTAACAATTTTTCTTAAAAAAAAATAAAAACAAGTATTTTTTTAAACAGAAAGAAAGAATTCGTGGTACGACAAAACTATAGCACTTTTGTGCTCAAAACTTTTAAGGTTAAAATTTCACTTACTAATCTAATGGGAACAAGATTAATAAAATGTTTTAGTAATGAATTGAACCTCCATTTTTCTGAATCACTTCAGTCATACGGTTCGGCAATGTTTTAAATAGTTTTTTTATGTATTTTTGTGGCATTGCCTCCCAGTGAGCCAATATACTTTCTTTGAGTTCCTGAATTGTTGCAAACTGGTGATTTTCGGCATACACTTTTCTAGCCAAATTACCCCAACAATTTTCTATTATATTGAGATCAGGAGAACGAGCTGGCCATGGTAAAATATCGATGTTTTTGTCGCGGAAGAACTCTTTCACTACTTTCGCTGTATGAACAGCCGCGTTATCCTGTTGAAAAATCAGACTACCGCTTGTATAATTATGACATCTAGAAACAACTTCATTTCCAATTAAAGTCAAGTAGTCTGCGCTTTTCATTTTCGGGGGTACAAACTTTATTTCAGTCTTTCCACGGTAGCCAATTCCAGCCCATATCATCACACTGCCTCCTCCGTGTTGACGACAGCTTAAAACTTCTTCTTCCTTCCTGAGATCATGGTAATAGTATGACCACCCATCAGGGCCATCCAGGTTAAACTTTTTTTCGTCTGTAAAAAGCACTCGTCGCCAACGTTTTTTCCATTTAAGATAAGACTTTGCAAAATCCAGTCGAGATGATTTGTGTGTGGTGGTGAGGGGTGGCTTACGCTGCAATTTCTTACGTTTAATGTGCTCACTGTTTTTCAATATTCTCTGCACATTTCGTATATTAGTTTTGACCCCAGCTTTTTCAGCAATTTTTCGAGCAGTCAGGTGCGAATTGGAAGCTACGCGCAAAATAGCTCGCTTATCTCTATCAGAAACTGCCCTCGGCCGCCCACCAACACGATTCTGACCATAATTCTCCGGATTTTTTAACAAATTATAGATTACCTTTTTACTCCTGTTTAAGTTTGTCGCAATCTCACTTATTTGCATACCATTTTTTTGCAAATTGAGAGCAACGTCGATTTCAGCTGTTGTAAGCAATTTTCCACGTCCCATTGCAAACCGAATAAAGTAAACAAATTTTCGATATGTTAAAAACGCGCAAATCTAATACAAAATCTCGCAATTGTTTTCTCTCCCACTGCCAATATTGAACTAGAATCAATTTAATCAAAAAGTGCTATCGTTTTGTCGCACTTCATTCCGTTGTTCGTACGGCTAACGGTTTTCTATGTTGACGATATTTCCAAACAACTCTCAAATTAAAAGAGCATGTTATCATTTTAACAGTACCTCAAAAAAAAAGTGCTCCCTTTTATAGTTTGAACATAAAGTTTAAAAAAGTTTAAGTGCTATCGTTTTGTCGAGGTCTGTATTATAAAAATTACTTGGCTTAATTTATGAGTTTTAAGCTATCAATAAGGCACGATTACGATTTCCTGGGCGCCGCGATTTGAAAGTGTTTTTTTGTTTAAAACAACAAAAAAATAGGTTTGGTCGAACAAAATATCGATATCTCATCTTGTTATCGAGTTATCGATTTTTTAAAATTGTGTTGTTAAAAAGATCTGTTGAAATAAACATCTATATCTTTTCCAATATCCAATAAATTTTATGTATTGATACGTTGTTGGAAAGACAATTAAATTATCTATTAGAAAAAATACAAAAAAAAGTTCATTTCGGCAAGATGTAGAATTTTAAAGAGATTTTATATTATATTTACTTTTTACTACTGATAAAACCGTTATTTTCTCAAAAATTTGCAAAATTAATATGCTTTAAATCTTCTTTATTTTTAAAGCCTGAAACCTTAGCTTTCATTTGGTATGCAATAGTTAAAAGTTTTTTTTTAAATAAACACTATATTCGATACATATGTTATATAGAATATAAAAAAAAATTTTTTGGAATAACTACACTTAAGGTGGCAAACCCAAAGATTTCTTTTTATATTTTTTTATATGCATTTGGACTTGCGTACTCCAAAAAAATATATAAAAAATCCGTTAACAAAAGCTTTAGGATATAAAAATCGTGAAATTGTGGAAAAATTACCTTTTTACTGCCAAAAATTACTACCAAGCTTGTTTTTAACATTTCGTGCAAGGGAAAACCACGTTTATCTAAATATAATTATTATCTTAATAGGATATTAATAATATAAATCTAATGAAAACCTTCAATAGAAATCTTCGCATTGTTCTTCTTCTCCTGGGTGGTTAAAACTCGCTGACGTTTTTCGGGAACAACATGCTACAAATTAATACAATAAATGCATTTTTTGGAAAATAGTCGCATAAATCACAATTGACCGTGACTACATTTGCATTTATTAATGGTATAAGCGAAGATCAACTATTGGATTTAATAAAACCAAAATTGATCAACTTAAAGTTGCGAATTTTTTTCATTGCTTGGAAAATCCTATAAATTCACATAAATATTACAGTAACAATGTTTCATTAAGGGCATTTGCTTATTGCAATGGTGATATAAGGAAATATGTAGTAAAAAAGCAGAACAACTATTGTAAATATGCTTAAAAGAATAACATTCTGTACAAGGGCAAACCAATTCAGTATCAAAAAACACCATAACAAAATAATAAGGTCATATAAATTATATACCTAGTGAAAGATAAATTTTCAGGCTTCTATAATTTGCTTTTTATAATTCATAGCTAAAACGGCAGTTTTTGAGAAAATAACGGTTAAATGTAAGCAATTATTTTACTTTTGCATTCAAACAGTTATCAAATATGAAATAAAAAACGGTTTTGATTAATTATACATTTTTCTAAAAGCTTATTAAAATATCTTCAAAATGGTACTATTACTATTAATATCGGTTTAATAATAAGAAAAATATAGTCAGTTTTCTAAGAAGACCTTATAAAAAGAAAATTATTTTAAAAAATCGATAACTCGAAAACTAATCGATAAATCGATTTTTCCTTCGGCAATTCTTGTTTATATTTAAAGTACTTCACGAATCCATTGTCAGATCGCGGCGCCCAGGAAATAGTAATCTCCCCATCAATAAGGTTGTTTTTAACTATTGTTGCTAGTGTCAGCAAAGGAAATAAGCAAAAATCGCTCGGCCGAAATCGTCGTGTGTAAAAGATATGGACGATGAAACAATGCAACAAAAGAAAATCGCTGAGTAAAATTGTTGCAAATATCGCCGTGTCTACAATGGGACCTACGAACAGCGTTACCAGTTTTGCACGATAAATAGTGCTTTCGGTATTTTTTGAGCTCTTGCGAGATGCTGCGGGAGAAAGTAAAAATTACCGCTTTATGTGAGAAAAATTCTCATGCGAGAAAATTTTTACCACATGTGCGATTTTTCCCACGCGAGGGATAAAAAATACCGAAATTACCACAAATACCTCACATTACCAAAAAGAGATTTCTACCTGCTGTGGTAGAAATACGCATGAATGAATGTGTACAGAAAAGGTTTACTGAGTGAATGCACTTGTTGATGCATTCTTCATGTGCATTCTTGTTGGCAGTTTGTTTGTGTTTAAACTGTTTTCGATATATAACAACAAAAGAACGTAAATAATTTCTGATAGCAAAGTGAAAAATAAAATAATTATGTCTGGAAGAAAAACATCATTGTCGCATAGTTATTCAAAAACTCTGTAAGCTTAAAGTATTTTTTACATTTAAGGCGCATTTTAATATTATAAATGTGTTAGGAGAACAAATTATGATGAGCAGTGCAAGGACTGCTATGAGGCTGGAGAAATATTTTTGAGAAATAATTTTTGAACTCATTAAAGAATTGAATTTCATAATAATTCAATTCTTTAATGACTTCAAAAATTATTTAATTATTGTTTTATTAATTGTTGTTTATTAATATGTTGCAATTTAGGTTTACTTTTGTTGAATAATTTCATACTATGCTATAAACACCGCTTAATGTGATATTTTAAGCAATTTTGAGGTATTTCATTGACTTGCGGTAATTTTGTGGTAATATGCACGATTTTGAGGTATTTTGAGGTATTTCATTGACTTGCGGTAATTTTGTGGTAGTTTGCACGATTTTGAGGTATTTTGATGTATTTTTGACGTGTGGTAATTTGAGAGAATTAAATGCGAGAATGAGGTAATTTTTGAGGTATATTCACCTGACAACGCTGCCTACGAATGACAAAATAACAACATTCAGTGCTGCCCTATCTTAAAAAGCATTCATGAAATATCCATGTTTGTCCATAGTGATTTTGCTGAATAAATTGAGCAGAAAACGGGGAAGTACATGTTTTGTTATTAAAAAATTATTTAGTGTGCAAATTTTCAAAAACAAATTTTTGATTTAAGTTCACACGGTTCTTTGCCAAACGATGTAAACAAATTATTTTTTAGATTTAGAATGTATGCAAGAACAAAATCTTTAAATAAAAAATTAAGAATACTAAAAGCTAAAGGGCAATTCTAAATAAGTTAAATAAAACTTTGAAATCAAATAAACTTTTTTTTTTAACACTTATTTTAAACATTCGTCCTTTTATAATTCATCATATTAAGCCTTATATTATTTCATCTCAAATTATAAGGGTATTCATGCAAATGGGCAATACCCTTATAAATGGTATAAACCGCATAAGCTTATCAGCCTTATAAATTATATGTTTGGAGAACCGGTTGCACAAACCAGCTCTACGATTAAGGTGATCAATCGATCTGGCAAACTTATACCAACCGTCAGCTGTATATATATTTCCAAGTAAAGTTGTTTCCACCAAATAAAAGCATAGTTTCAATAAAAATAAACAATAAAAATAATTGTTAATACATAAAACTAAAACGAAATGAAATGCTTAAAGTTGGGTGGTTACAACTGACTTATCTCTGCAAATGCACAATCAACTTTAGGGGACGTTCACAAAATCTATCTGATAAAAATAACTTATTGCCCAAATTGAAGCTTGCCGCTTTGCATGAATACCCTTTAAATATTTCATCTCAAATAACACTACGTTACAAATTAAAAAAAATTAAGTACCAGCTTAAATTTTGTCTGTATACTTATTCATACACATTACTTAAAAATAAATAATACTTTGTTTTTTTCTATCACGTACTGTTTTTTAAGTATAGTAACTAACAATTATTAGTAAAAGAATTAAAATGTAAGCGTCTAGTTTACGCGTTGGTTTATTTAATTATACATAATTCAAGCAATGCTGACAACAATAGTTATCATTAATATATTTGCACACAAATAAATGGTATTTAAATGGTTAAAAGTATATATTACACACAAAAAATTAAAAATTTTTAACTTTTTGTTTTATGATGGGAAGTATCTTCCCGCTTTAATCGCCAGCAAACATAGTTGCATCACAACGACCTTGAAACCGTTCTTCAAGCCTTTTTATATCCTGGTGAATTCGTTCCCCCTGTTCATCACTCACTGCTCCAAGATTTGAAGTGAAAAAAGACAAATGTGAATGGAGAAAATTAGTTTTTAAAAACATCCTGCAACCCATATTTTTATATGCAATTAAAAAATTGTTCATCGCGTTTTCGGCTCTGTGATTACCTAAAAAACCTTTAATCATAGTTTTTAACGCTGTCCATGCGCATAATTCTTTGTCATTGAGTTTTTGACCGAAGTTTTGGTTTTTCATTAGAAGGCTTATTTCTGGACCAATAAAAATTTCTTCTTTTAATTTTGCGTCACTTAATTTTGAAAAAATAGACTTTAAATATAAAAATCCTTCGCCGCCTGTATCCATTGCTTTAACAAAATTCTTCATTAAACCGAATTTTATATGTAGGGCAACATTTTACTTTGCATACAGAAGATTTTGCTCCGAAAGGGTTAACAAAGATTATCGGTGTGTACCTCAAAAACAAGACGTGATGGAAACAAAATACATTCAGTGCCTACATACTGTAACTTATATAAGACTATATTACCAATCAGTTTTTCAGGTACCGAAATCGTGTCACGCAGTGTAATATAAAGTTCATAGTTTATTAAATTATAAATACTGCTGTCAACAAAGAAATAAAATTACTTTTAATTTCAGAACAGTTTATTATTTGTAAATCGATATCGATATTTCATAAGTTTGAAAATTTTTAAAAAATTATATAAAAAACGATTTAATAATGAAATCGGGTCAAAAATGCATTTCTTCTTATTTTATCCCTTTAACCCTTATATAAAACCCTCTCAAAGTGTTTTCTCCACATTTATCAACTCAAAGAAAAAGTGGCATCGCTAATGTTCATTTTCACATTCGCATGACATTCGTTGACGGTGTGGTGAATCTCTTTACCGTACCTCATTATTATATCATGTAGGTAGATTCCAGGATTTGCTATCGCTAAAACTCTAAAATCGCTAAAATGCTAAAAATCTTGTATTATTCGAAATTTTAGCGATTTCGCTAAAATGCGATTCTGAACTTCACATCGCTTAGCTAAAAACTAGTTGTTTTATCCACCGTAGTGGCGCACAAGTTTTTCAGCGAGAGCTGTCAAATTTTCGGTTTGTGTGTGTAAGCATTGAGGTTAAAGTCAAAATAATAAACTCTTGTGCGCTTCAGGGTCGGTAAAATTTATTAAATTAGAAACGTTATTAATTATAATAAAAGTATGAGTGTCTTATCAACTGTGTCTTATTAAATTCGCGTTTAAATATTGGACTAAAAAAAATTGTTGCTCTTTCGTTATACATTTTCTATTGGCGTATATATCTTCAAAAATATTTTTTCATAAAATAAGCAAAAGACAGCGTTACGTTGTTGATAATTTAAATTTTCCTTGTCTAAAAATGGTCTACAACCCAGGTAGAACGGAAACTGTTAGATAACTAATTATTTATCAATAGCACTAATAAAAAGTGCGTTATCCCCATTAAAAATTCTTCATACAAAGGTTGTTACTTTTGTTCCGGCGTTGGGCAAAAAGAACATGCTTTTTTTGTGTACGTGTGATGCGGCATCTCTTTCTGATACCTTTGTTTTTCCATATAACAAGACAATTAGCTGCACTTTGCACAACAATAGAAAATGGTGTAAGGAAAAGAAAACAAATCCAGCAAATATATAAGATTAGAATTTGCGGCTTCGCGACGCTTCTGCTGCGTAGCCTAATGGCTAGAGCTCTGACTTTTCAGAAAAGATGCTCGGGTGCGAGCATCGGAAAAACAAAAACACATTTACAAAATTTTGTGTTGCTAAATATATTTCTTATTTTCATATTTTTAAAACCAATTTAAAATACATTTTTGAATTGAATTGATACTTTTGTATATATAACTATTATTTATAAAACATAAAATACTGAACTATTGTATGAACTAGTAAACAAACAAACACACACAAAAAAATAAAAATTTACACAACAAAGACTAGAATGTATATATAATACAAAAATCACTTTTTTATAATTTTCTTTTATTTAATATAATTTTATAATTTTTGTTAGAGAACTTCCTTTGCTTCGCTGCTTCCTTTTTTTTTTTGGTGTTGTTATATAGTTTTGCTCGTTCGATAAATTTTACCCTAAAAAACACCTATGGTTTTTTTTCTTTAACGTCAAATGAAAATATTAGAGTGAGTTGAATGAGGAGTTACATCCCTTTAGCCCATCCCATAGTTCGAGCCCATGTAGTTCGACAAAATAACGAAGCTTTTTGTCGTTGGTCTTAAACGGTCGGACATGTTAGACGGACTTCATTATTTTATAGATTTCATGGAGTAAACATCGAGTGAACTTATTATACTGAAGCGCTAAAATTTATTTAATTGCATTTTTTTTATACTTTTCTCTTTTTACTTTCAAGTATCCGTGAGACTTGTTAATGTATCAACAAATTCATTTAAAAATTCAACATTTATTATGTTCGTCATAATATGCGCGAGATGTGCTCTCTCAAAAATTTTTATCGAATGACAAAATGCACCAAGTTGGATGGACACGCACACAAACAATATTACATGTCGGATGGACCGAGCTAAAAGTCAAAAATTTTTATTTTTCATCGGACATGTCCATCCAACTTCATTTTAAGCACACGAGCGATACTACATGTGCGGCGACATGACAAGTCCATCCGACGTGTAGTATTGTTTGGGGTGGCCTTTTCACATTGATCAATAGAATTCATAACCGAAGTTCATCACACGAGAGGTATTCATGCATTGCCGAAAACGTGCCGAATATGCCGAAAATTGGAAAAGCGTAGACGCCGTATATCAACTCTCAAAATTTGTATGGAATTTGAAATACGGCAAAGTTCATAGTTTTCCGCACGATTTTGATGCGAAAACAGCGCCAAAAACTTTCGGCAAAGAGTTGTTGACACCTTTCATATATTTTGCAATATTTATTACAAAATAAAAACTTTTTACTCAACTTTCAACTTGAGAATCCTTTTAAACAACAAATAACGTGTTGTCAGTTGTCGAATAATAAAAGAATTTATCTGGAATTTCTTTGTCTTCACCTTAATTATGAAAACATTAATTTATTTATTTAATTTCTTAGTTTTCAGCTCATTTAATAAACCAAAGTGGCCACTTTTGCAATATAACTTACAGAACAGCTGATTGATATACGGCAATATCCAAAAAATATAAAAAGATACCTATCTCATGCAAAAACAGCGAATATTTTCCGACTTTCACACAGAATTGCATCATATTTTTTACAAAATTGTTTGATTTTAAATAAAAAAAGATATAAGTCAATTCAACTTTGATGACCTTTGATGAATATTTGAAATCAAGTTTTGTGACCTTTTTTTTTTGGACCTGACGAAACCTTTTACAATTTTCAAGAATTAAATTCAAGTTTATTTCATCTTTGTTTGCTTTTTATAAAATAAAAACTGCAAATAGAAGCAAATAAAACAATTGTTTTAGCTAAAAACAACACATAAAGAATTCTTAGACATAAAATAATTAAAATACTAAAAAAAAATGCTCTGCATTAAGGATATAGCATAAATTTATAGCTGCAGCTCAACAAACGCACACTGAAATGCAAAAAATTATATGAAGCGCTCTGCCAAAAATACAAAGAGAACAAAAGGAATACAAAAAATTTACGATACAGCTAAAGTGTACTCTTGCCTTTCCGTCGCTTCCGATGTGCGGCAAATTGCATACAAACTCACAGACTTGCTTTCAAGTCTTGACCAATGTAAAAGAGGTCTTTGCGTGATGCTATTTCTTCTTCGACTTCCTCATCTTAGTATGCTTCCTCGACGATTTTTGCAGAATGAGAAATGCTTCAAGTCTCATGAACATGCGTTCAAACAATACTACATGTCCGATGGACCCATAGATGCCAGATTCGTTTCATAAATCATATTCGTGATTGGCAATGGTACTTGTTCCTATTTTTTTGTATTGTTATTATTTGATGTTAAGGAAATAATTATTTGTTGTTTTTTAGATATATCATGCTGTTTTAATTTTATAGAAAGCAAACAAGGAAGAAATAAAATTGAATTGCATTTTTGAAAAACATAAAAGGTTTCGTCAAGTCCAAAAGAAAATGTAAAAAAACTTTCTTTCAAGTCTTGATCAATGTAAAAGGGGTCAAGGAGTTTTGGAAAGAATTAATTTTGTGTAATTAAAAATATGAAAAGAAACTAATATTTTATATTTTTTCCAACGATGCGGTTTGATTTAATTTTTTCCTTCTTGTCACCCGAAATCCACAAAAGTCAATGGCCTTTTCTTCTTTTTCAATATGGCCTCCACTACATATCAGTGTTGGCAATTTCCTCTATTACATTCTCGTGATAGAATTACCATCTTGAATTTACTTATAATACAACAATGGTACTGCCATATTCAAATGTTTTTTTAAATAAAGTATGAATGACAACATATAAGAAACATATAAGAAACTTAATAAAAACATGATTATTACAGATCGACCAATCTGACATATTGATTGGCCTTAATCAAACGCAAAGACTTAAATCTAACATATTTGATATATCTTGTCGCTGCGATAGCAACCCGAACAGACATGACTGAATATGTTAACATCCTTTCTTAAATACATCCCTGTATATGTAAAATTCCTTTTTAAATTCATCCCTGAATATGTAAGTTAATGTGTGCATTCAAGCCGAAAAAGCGCTCAGGTAGCGAAGTAGCATAAAGTGATACTTTCTGCTGAATGCGTTTCTTTGTAAAATGTCAAATTTCCAACAAACTGATTGATCATCTGTCAAAATGAAGTGAGCGTAAAGCGCTCAACCGAGGTAGCATAAAATATTTTAGCTACCTAAGATGGCGACCGCTCAGGGAACATGTTGTGTGAGCGGTTTATGCTACATACCATTCAGCCGGAAAGTTGTGTAGCAGCTACGTAGAAAATTTTCTGCTGAATGCACTGAATGTCACATGCTAATACTCCCACACATTAACAGTCAACAATAGTGACAGGGACAGACAACATTAGCCAACCTATAACATGAGCGCTGCATGCTAAAACGACCACGCATTAACAGTCAACAATAGCGGTAGCGACAGACAACAATAGCCAACAGTAACATGAGCGCTGTACGTGACAATTTAACCACCAGCTGCTCGCGAAATAATTCAGACCATGCAACAGTGAGAAATGCAGAACGATGCATTTTCTCAGGATCTAGAGCTCACCAACTTATTCCCAGAAGTCTATGTTCTTAATATTAATCTTCTTCTTATTATTATTATTCTTCTTCCTTTTCTTATGATAAAATTAGTTCTGTTATTGCTAGTAAAAGTTCATTGTTTCAGTTCCGAATTTCATGTTGTTATAAACAGTTGAGCAAAGCTCAAATAAATTACATACTAATAAAGAACTACAGATCTTCGTTTATACTGGGAAAACCAGATCTGTTAACTGGCGCCCAACGTGATTGAATCTTACAAAACAAACATTTTTAAAATGCAAAAAGCATTGAAAAGTGATTAAATAAAATAAATTCAAAAGCACTAAAAGTTCTTCAAAAAAGTTTTAAAAAAATATTAACTTTATGAATCAAACAAGTAAATGCGAGAGACATTGAAAAGTGACTTAAAATAAATGCAAGAAGCATAAAAATTTTTAAAGTGTTTGAGAATAATTAAGCAAGTAAATGCCAAAAGCAATTAAAGACATCTACTAAAATCAGAAGAAAAACAATTCATTACATCTTACAAAGAGAAAAGGCGAAGCAACCAAGGAAACGAACTAACCAAAAAAAGCAACATCCCAAAGCAGCAGAGAACCAATCTTTTGTAAACATTCCTGTATTCAAAATTTATTAAGATGAATATAATAATTTTTATGTAAGTACGGATCAGAGTCTTCATATATAAAAATATATAATAAATAAACAAGAAATTTTTGTGTGAAAGTGATTGATTTCAAGTATTTAAAGTCTCCGGTTTATTTTATTTGTGTGATTATTGCAAAAAAATATCAGTGTGGGATTTTTGTTTTCTAACTTTCATTGAATCTTTGTTATAAACAGTTAATGTTTGTTTGGTTGTTTGTTAATAGTTAATTTTTTGTTTCGAAATTTTTTGTTTTTCCTCTTCTCCCTTTCGTCTCAATTAAATTTAAAAAAATGGAAGTAACTAGAAAACAAGTACTTACCATAGTTAATGCAGCTGTGGAGGCATTGAATGGTCGCCTTACAGCACAGCTGGAAGGCATTACAAACGCTATTAGCCAATTGAGCTTACCAAGTGTGGAGTCATATGCTCCAGTTACTATTATACCAAATGTACAAAACAAAAGTACAACTTTAGATCTTATTAAATCTATACCAGAATTTAACGGAAATGCTTCAGCATATCCAGCTTGGCGAGAAGCAGCGCATTTCGCCATGAATTATTATAAGGAAGGTTCGGAACACTACTATATAGCAATGGGAATATTTAGAAACAAAATTACCGGTTCTGCTAACGCAACGCTTTCCTCCTTTAATACAGTTCTTAGTTTTAAGGCCATAATTGCAAGGCTAGATCAATGTTACTCGGACAGAAGACCAATCCATGTCCTGGAAAACGAACTAAGCATTCTTCGCCAAGGCAACCGTTCTCTTATTGACTATTATGACAACGTGGACAAGCAACTGACTTTAATACTGGACAAAAATAAGATGACACATAGTAATAACGAAGACGTAGTTACTGTACTTAATGAACGCGCACGAGAAAACGCCCTTCGAGTTTTTATCTCTGGTTTGCGGCGACCATTGTGCGATATTTTGTTTTCAGCAAAGCCAGCTGATTTACCTTCGGCTTTGGCAACCGCTCAAGAGTTGGAAACAAATCAAAGAAGACATGATTTTGCCAAAATATTTGCTGCGGGCAATTTAATCAAAAGTAACAGACCACAACAACAATTACTACCTCCAAAAAACCTTAATTACAACTCTCACCCATCTTATAGACCAAAGCAGTCAGGGGATAAACCTATACCAATGGAAATTGACCTAGGCTCGTCTGGTTTCAGAAAAAATAACAATAATTCAAGCAACAGGCTGCCACAGCAACAACAATACCAATAACAATATCAATCGCAACAGTACGATTCCCATAATCGCGCTGTTAAGCGAGAACGAGAACAAATTTCCTCCGGACGCACTAATACGATGCAACAAAAAATGCAAAGAATCAATTGCATGCTGGGAGAGCCTTTGAATGACCCTGATGTTGAAGATTCTGTTTATGACGAGGAAAATGTAGGAAGTGTCTATGAAAATGACGAACAGACTGAAACCGAAGAAATAAATTTTTTAGGCTAACGTCGCTCTTGCCCTTCATAACAAAAAAAAACAAAAACGGTCAAGAGCTTCGTGTTCTAATAGATACCGGGGCATCCAAGAATTACATTAAGCCACATAGTTTTTTAAACAATATTAAAGCAGTCGGTAAACCTTTCAAAGTAAGCTCCGTTAATGGAATGAACATTATAGAACAGGAATGTAAAGTAAACATTTTGAACCAAACAGCAACCTTTTATCTATTACCCGCTCTTAAAAATTTCGACGGTATTGTAGGTTACGATTTTCTCAGAAACATCGAGGCCCTAATAGACGTAAAAAAAGGTATTCTTTACCACAGAACTTCTTCACAAGGCTTCTTTTCAGCAGCCGAATTTATCAATGAAGAAATAAAATCCTTACTGCGCGATGGTATAATCCAAAAATCAAACTCTCCATTCAACTCCCCTATACACGTAGTTAACAAAAAGGGAACTGACATAAACGGTAAGCAAAAATTACGAATGGTAATTGACTTCCGAAAAATTAACGAATGTACGATCTCCGACAAATACTCCATACCAGATACATCTGTAATACTAGCTAATCTAGGCAAATCGAAATTTTTTACCACCCTTGATTTGAAAACTGGTTTCCATCAAATCATACTTGCCCAAGCCGATAGACAAAAAACGGCCTTCAATGTTAATGACGGCAAATACGAATTTTGTCACTTGCCTTTTGGACTGAAAAATGCACCTAGCATTTTTCAACGGGCAATAGACGACATCCTAAGGGAAGACATAGGAAAGATATGTCATGTTTACATTGACGACATCATAATTTACTCCCCAGATGAAAATACACACTTACAGCACATAAATAAAATACTTCAGAAACTCGAAAAAGCAGGAATGAGAGTCTCACCCGAAAAATCCAAATTTTTTCAAACAGAAGTAGAATTTCTTGGATTTCTTGTCTCCGAAAACGGTATAAAAACATGCCCCGATAAGGTTCACGCTATCCTTAACTACGAAAAACCCAAAACATTAAAATCACTGCGTTCATTCCTTGGGTTATCAGGGTATTACAGACGATTTATTAGGGACTATGCTCAAATAGCAAAGCCTCTTACAAGGTACCTCCGCGGTGAAAATGGTCATATTGGAACCAAACACTCGAAACACAAAAAAATAGAATTTGACGAAGAAGCATGTCTTGCCTTTGAAAAATTAAAAAATATCCTGGCCTCTGAAGATGTTCTTTTAGCACACCCAGACTATACTAAGCCATTCGAACTAACAACAGACGCTTCAAGTGTAGCATTGGGAGCAGTGCTGTCACAAAAGGGTAGACCCATTACAATGATTTCACGCACACTTGCGAAAACAGAAGAAAACTACGCAACTAATGAGTTATTAGCTATAGTAGGGATATATAGGGAGTTATTAGCTATAGTATGGGCTCTACAGGCTTTAAGGCATTATCTGTATGGAATAACAAATATTCATATTTTTACCGACCACCAACCACTGACTTTCGCGATTTCCGATCGCAACCCAAATTCCAAAATTAAAAGATGGCGCGCGCTTATTGAAGAATTTGCACTCACCTTCCACTACAAACCAGGAAAAGAAAACAAGGTCGCTGATGCTTTGAGCAGGCAATACCTTAACGCAATGACGGACATCTCGGTCGACACAACAGTACAGTGAACTTTCTTCGTCGCAAGTTATCAAGACAATTAAATTCCCAATAAACCAGTTTAAAAACCAGTTTATCCTATCTCGAACAACCCACAGCTTTAAAGGTACAAAAATAATATTTCAAAAATTTATCCGACACACCATAAATTTTGCGACTACTGACACCTTAATAAAATGCCTAACGGACACCATCAACCCTAATACCATTAACGCCATTCATTGTGATTTACAAACTTTGGCATTCATCCAAGACAAATTAGTGACAGCATTTCCTTCGGTAAAGTTTATCCAAACGGAGCGTCTAGTTATCGATATTATAAATAAAGATGACCAATTAGAAACAGCAATCACAAAGCATAATCGCGCGCACAGATCGTTACAAGAGAACTTCCAGCAAATAATTAGTGAATATTATTTCCCGGGGATAAAAAAAATGCTTAAAGGCATCATTGCATCAACTGTAGAATTTGCTTGGAAAATAAGTACCAACGGAAACCCCAAAACATAGCAATCGCAGAAACTCCCATTCCGAATTTTCCAGGAGAAATTTTACAGATAGACATTTTCATTACAGGTAAACAGTATTTCTTAACTTGTGTAGACAAGTTCTCGAAATTTACTGTGGCAATACCCATTACCTCTCGATCCTCTTTAGATATCAAAGCAGCTCTTTTCCAAATTCTTTTGAATTTTAAAAATATAAGACTTCTAGTTTCGGTTTTTAAGTTTTTATTCGCAGAAAGAGACGATTAGGAAACAAATTTGACAAAGTTTTTGTAGAAGGCATTATACAAGAAGATTTGGGTACAACAGTACTAATCAATGGGAAAAGGGTGCACAAAAATAATTTAAGATAGCATTTTGTTGTTTTTTTTTTTTCTTCACTCTTCTCTTTTCTAAATATTTTTTTTTTCTCTTTCTCTTTTTCTTTTTCTTTCTAGGGTTATACAACTATTCCGACTGACTGCAACCCGAATAACTGACTACTCATCTGCACATTTTATAGCACTCACTAAGGGAAAAGTAGCAGTGTTTGACGAATACACTTACCTTATTCACGAGACAAACCTGACGGACTATCAGCAGATTATTACACAAATAGAGGACACACTGACACAAGTCGGAAACAATTCGCAATATCTGCAAACTATAGACTCACAATTACAAGAAATAGATCGAATAATAAGTGCAATTCGTGTAAATAGAAGATTTGCTAGGTCAATAGACTTCTTAGGCTCAGCACTTAAGTTCATAGCCGGTACTCCTGACCATGAGGATTGGGAATTGCTAGTTACGAAACAGAAAATTTTGATAGAAAACAGCAACAGACAAACAAGAATTAATTCGATAGACAAGACAAAATCACTGAATTGACTGGGAGAATTAATATCCTCCAAAAGGGGCATATAACTAACGAAGTTCTTCGAAACAGGGAAGAGTTATTGTTAGAATTCATCGCAAACCGAAATAAAGCCATCATAAGTCACTTAAACAATGTTGTCTTGTCGCTCATATTAGACAATATTGAAATCAATCATTTAACCGACTCTGAAACCGTACCTCTTAGTATTAGTAATATTTTAAGTGTTGCTACTGTAAAAGTATTACAAAACAATGAACTTATTATTTATATTGTGAAAACTCCTAAGCTTATCCAATTTTGTGACTTTATAAAAATTTTTCCTGTAAGTCATGATAGAACTATTGTTACATTAGATATTAATGAAGCAGCTAATTGTTATGGCATAACTCGACCAGTTCAAAATTGCACCGATATATCAGTCGCCCAAATTTGCCAACCGACAACATCACCATGTTTGCAGCAACTATTGAATAACAACTCGGCAGCATGCCCAACAGAGACCGCATATCACTTACCATTAGTCCAAGAAATCGATGAAGGAATCATTATCTTGAATGAAGTCGTTAATACTGCCATTACTGATCAGCAAAATTTAACGATTTCGGGAACATTCCTATTGACAGCTGACATGCAGTTTCTACAGCACGAATTGAAGTTATCCTTGCCATATCTTCACAAAATTCATTTAGATAACACAAACCATATCGCATCAATTAATGAAGACGTACAATTGCACAAAACATATTAGTTAATAATGATCTTTGTGACGACCATTGGTATGATCAGCATACTAGTAACTTTTCTCGTTAAACAATACAGGAAAAGGAAATTATCAGCAAACGCAGAGCAGGACCTTAGGGAAATTCTAAACAGAATCAGCGATCAAAACAGGGACGTTTTGAATTTAACAGAGGGAGGAGTTAATGTCACATGCTAATACTCCCACACATTAACAGTCAACAATAGTGACAGGGACAGACAACATTAGCCAACCTGTAACATGAGCGCTGCATGCTAAAACGACCACGTATTAACAGTCAACAATAGCGGTAGCGACAGACAACAATAGCCAACAGTAACATGAGCGCTGTACGTGACAATTTAACCACCAGCTGCTCGCGAAATAATTCAGACCATGCAACAGTGAGAAATGCAGAACGATGCATTTTCTCAGGATCTAGAGCTCACCAACTTATTCCCAGAAGTCTATGTTCTTAATATTAATCTTCTTCTTATTATTATTATTCTTCTTCCTCTTCTTATGATAAAATTAGTTCTGTTATTGCTAGTAAAAGTTCATTGCTTCAGTTCCGAATTTCATGTTGTTATAAACAGTTGAGCAAAGCTCAAATAAATTACATACTAATAAAGAACTCCAGATCTTCGTTTATACTGGAAAAACCCGATCTGTTAACTTGTACTCATCCCTTTAAAAAATACAACCCTGAATATGTAATTGATGTATCTCATTAATTTGAACAAAGCCGCCTTAAGCAAACCTTTACTTAAAAAGAGAATGTAAGTTAAATTTACTTATCTTATCATTTGTAATCTTTAGTATTTTCTAGATAAATGAAAGATGTTTGAACATCAACTGTTCTATTTATGTCTTTATTAAGGAAGGTAACGCCGCCGCAGCCAGCGGCTAACAAATTTTATTTATATTCTGTCTTGTGTGCTTGCTGGAAGAGTTGCGTTTGTGGAGCCCATTGGAGTGATGATTAGTGCCTTTTCGTCTGTGTGGGGCGCTACAGCCTGTGTACAGTGACGTTGTGTTTGTTCGCCAGTGGAGCGCTAGCAGACATTTTGATTTGCCTGTTCTGCCAGCATATTGCTGACACAAACACATACAGCTACAGCCTGTGTACAGTGACGTCGTGTTTATTCGCCAGTGGAGCGCTAGCAGACATTTGCCTGTTCTGCCAGCATATTGCTCACACAAACCCATAAATCTACAGCTTGTGTCCAGGACGTTGTGTTTGTTTGCCAGTGGAGCGCTAGCAGACATTTTGATAATGCCTGTTCAGCCAGCATAGGGCTCACACAAACACATACAGCTACAGCCTGTGTACAGTGACGTCGTGTTTGTTCGCCAGTGGAGCGCTAGCAGACATTTTGATTTTGCCTGTTCTGCCAGCATAGTGCTCTTACAAACACATAAATCTACAGCTTGTGTCCACTGGACCACATACATACATGATGTATGTCATCAGGGGGCTTGCATCCTTTCAGTGCGCGTTCCCAGGTGGCGGATAGGGGAAGGCTCGGCATGTTTACACATGCAGGGTAGGTGGGAAATAAAATACCATCCGCGGACCAAACAAATTTTCATCAAATCCAAGAGCGTGTCTGTTCCAGATTGGGCGGCTCCTTGGTCTGCGTCTGACCCCAGAGGGGCGGCAGCCTTTTAAATGGGAAGGACACCCTTAGAGAAAAAACGAAACACACCGAATGGGAGGATACTGCCCAAACAAATCCTACGGAGGTAACGAACCCGCGAACCCTAGTTAACAGCAAACCCAGGCGCGTCGGACTCAGAATGAGCGGCTTCCTGGTCAGCGTCTGTTCTCCTAGATGGAGCGGCTGTTACATCCCCCAGAAGGGTATCCCAAAGACAAGGTATTATGCGACCCGTGCCGACGCCTGAATGATGCTGGGGATAGCAATAATACAGCATCGCTAACGGAGCCTCTCTGATACCTGGCTGCCTCAGGGAGTAACTGTTGCCTTCCCGTAGCAGGAGGCTATACTGCGGGTGATATCCTTTCCTCAACAAAAACATAGGTTGCCACCTTGGTTGCAAGACCCGGGCCAGCGACAAACCCCAAATATGATGACAAAAAAACAAAAACAAGGCAAAGAAGAAGTAAAAGAAGAAGAGGAAAACCTAGAGCAAGGTTTTTGCACCACACAGTGCAAGGCAAACAGTGCCGACAAAAGATGTGCAGCAAAGCAGCCCCAGAAACGAGCAGGCCTTCCAGAACCTTGGCAACAAGATAAAGAAGCTCGTGGATATGCTAGTTGACCGCAGGTCAATACACCAGGCTATGAGGGATCTCATAGGTGATATAGCTAAACTCCATAAGCAGGCTGAGATAAAAATACGACATGGTCATCCTGTCCCCGCGAAAGAAAATCATAGTTCACAGACCTCGCCCCCTTTCCGAGCCATAACCGAGTCAAAAAGGCTGAGAGAAAAACACGACATAAGCGAGCCGATACCAAACGCGAGAAAAACCAAAACGGTTAATACAGATGAATTGCCAGAAGAAGGAGATAATGCCTCGCTGAAGGTGAACCAGTGCTCGCAAACCTCACCCCTGGACGCCATATAAAAGAGACACAAAACAGAAATAAAAATCCGCAGGCGAAAACGATAGCCAGTGAACCAACTCTCCCAGGCGTTGTCCAAAATTGTGAAGCCAAAATAATTGGTGTTGCACTAGAACAGCAATCCAAATCTGAGTGGAAAACCGTTAAGAAAAAAAGAAGAAGTAGATCGACTGCTGCGAAAAACCGAAAAAGCGAACGAGTCACCAGACCAGAGAAAAGTAAGCCCATTCGTTCTGATGCCATTATCATCACTGAAACAGGTGACATGTCATATGCTGACATGCTGAAAATGATGAAGGCAAAACCCGAACTGCAGCAGCTAGACGAAAACGTCAAGAAAACAAGAAGAACAGCGAAAGGGGAACTTATGCTAGAGCTGAAAGGAAGATCAGACCCTAAAACATGCAGCCTTAAAAAAGAGACAGAACAAGTACTGCAGGGATCGGCTAGTGTTCGAATGATATGCCAGGAGACGCTTATCAAGTGTCTTGATATCGATGAGGTGACAACGCCGGAGGTCCCAGAAATCGGAAGCGTTGGAACTAGCTCAATTAAATCCATGCGAACGACACGAGAGGGAACTCGAACAGCAATTATAGGTCTCCCAGCAAGAGTAGCAAAAGTTGTTACCACAGCAGGCCACGTACGGGTCGGATGGGTAATTTGCAGAGTACGAGAACGCATCAGCCCAACAAGATGTTTCCGGTGCCTGAACTTTGGACACGTATCTCGACACTGTAAAAGCAAAATAGACCGAACAGACGTATGTTACAGATGCGCGGAAAAGGGACATTAGGCAAAAACATGCAAAGCACCCGTGATGTGCGCCATTTGCGAGCCTGAAACACCTGGTGGTAATAAACATCAAACTGGAGGTGCGAAATGCCCACAGTTCAAGAAGGCAATGGGGAAAACTCTCATAAAAAATGTTTAGGTGCATACAACTCAACCTTAACCACTGCGAGGCAGCCCAAGAACTCCTCAAGCAAACAATGATATAGCTTAAGATAGACATAGCATTACTCAGTGAGCCCTACAAAAGGTCATCAAACAGTTGTCTATACTGCGAAGACAAAACTAAAAAAGCTGCTATTTGGATTAGCGGATCTCTACCGTTTGAAAGAAAAGATGACGGCCAGCACGGATACTTTGCGTACGCGAAAATAAACGGAGTACATCTTTAAAGCTGTTACTTACCCCCAAGCCTAAGCAACGAAGAATGCCAAAAGATCCTCGACCGGCTGGTGGCGGATGCTATAGGAAAATTGCCAATTATAATAGCTGGCGAATTTAATGCCTGGACAGTGGAATAGGGCAGCGCAAAAACAAACAGAAGAGGAGCAATGCTACTTGAGACGCTTGCCGAACTCGACTTGGTACTGCTTAACAAAGGAACAAACCCAATGTTTAACAAATAGGCAGCTAAATCAATAATTGACTTAACTTTTGCCAGCAACGCACTGGCCCGAGTAATATGCTGGAACGTCTCAGACACCTATACACACAGTGACCACAACGCCATTGTCTTTGAAACGCGGCAGAAAACCTCTAGAAGGCCAAAAGCAGCCGCTAAAGCGCAAAAAAATGGGTGGAAAATAAGACAACTAGACGAGAAAATGCTAGATTATATGCTAGAAAACACCGTCCACACCGAAGGCAATGCAGAAGCAAGGGCAAACCAGACAGTAAGAATCATGACCAATATATGTGATGCAACCATGCCGCGCTCAGGAAATGGCAACGGTAAAGCACCCGTGTATTGGTGGAATACTGAAATTGCGTCGCTTAGGAAAGGATGCCATAAATACAGAAGAAAACAGCTCAGAGCTAGAGGTAGACACCAACAAAACTATAGCCAACTGCAACATGACTTCAAAGCAAAGAAGGGAGCTCCACAACGCGATCCAAAAAAGTAAAACCAGAGCCTTCAGTGCACTCATCACTGACCTAGAAAATAATCCATGGGGAAGTGCATATAAACTAGTGTTCAGCAAAATTAAAGGGTGTAGTGGGAAAGCCCCAATGTGCCCAAAAATTATGGAAAAGATAGTCAAAGGTCTGTTTCCTGTAAGAGAACCGCATAAGCTGCCAAGAGAACTGCTCGTAGACGAGAATGAATTTCTACCCATCACCACCTGGAAACTACTTGAAGCAGCAAAAAGAATCAGAGCAGAGAAAGCACCGGGACTGGACGGTATCCCAAATTAAGTCCTTAAAAGTGCCATTGTTAAGATCCCAAAAATATTCTGTTAACTATACACAGCCTGTCTCCAAGAGGGAATTTTTCCAAAAAGCAACGATTAGTTCTGATACCTAAGGGAGAAAAGCCACTGGAGGAGCCATCATCATATCAACCTCTGTACATGCTGGACACTATGGGTAAAGTACTCGAAAGGATCATCGTCAGGCGGCTAGAGAGCCTCACAGAAGCAACAAGTGGCCTATCGCAAAAACAGTACGGATTTAGAACAAGGAGATCAACGGTAGATGAAATAGAAAACGTATGCGAAATCACGCGCAAAGCGGTGGAAGGAAAACGATGGCTAGAGGGAGCAAAACAATACTGTGCAGTAATCACCCTAGATGTCAACAATGCCTTCAACTCCGCCGACTGGAGCCAGAGCACTAATGCCCTAAGCGAACTCCAAGTCCCAGACTACCTGCTTCGAGTTGTGGCCAGTTATTTCGAGAACAGGACATTAGTATATGACACAAGCGAGGGAGTAAAAGAACATAGAGTCACTGGAGGAGTACCTCAAGGATCGGTACTAGGACCTCTCTTTGGAACGTCATGTATGATGGGGTGCTGAAAATCAAAAAAACAGCCGGGCGTTGATATAATAGGATATGCAGATGATATTGCGATAGTGGTGGTGGCCAAGAGGGTAGAGACAATCAGTAGCAAATGCAGCGAGACAATTGCGGATGTGAAAATGTGGTTAGAGCGAACTGGGTTAGAAATGGCCGACCACAAGACAGAAGCAGTTCTAATAAGTAGCCGTAAGAAAATAGAGAGCATACAAATAAGAGTGGGAGGGCACGTAATAACCTCCAGCCCACACCTAAAGTATCTTGGTGTCCTACTGGACCACCGCCTTAATTTTAGGGATCATCTTCACTACGCTGGTAGAAAGGCAGTGAACGTGAACGCAGCCCTATCGAGACTCATTCCAAACGTCGGAGGCCCCAGACAACAACGCAAGAAAATTCTGGCAATAGTTAACACGTCCATAGTAATGTACGCAGCACCAGTGTGGGCAGCAGCAACAACCTACAAGTCCTACATGAGAGCAGTTTATACAGCGCACAGACTTATATCGCTAAGAGTATGCAGAGCCTTCCGAACAGTATCTGACGACGCAGTCAACGTTATTGCTGGAAGAATGCCTATTGAATTTGCCGTAAAATAAGCATCAGCACTGCGGAAGGCAACGACCACCAGAGAAAAACACGAGGTACGCGAAAATGCTATCAGAGAGTGGCAGGAACGTTGGGAACGGTCAACCAAAGGCAGATGGACCTACGAACTTATCTCCAACATAAAAACATGGATAAGTAGGCGGCACGGTGAGGTTAACCACCACATGATGCAATGGCTCTCAGGCCATGGCTGTTTTCGACAGTATCTGCACTAATACAAACATGCAGAAAATGCATTTTGCGTGTACTGCAACAACAAAGAGGAAAATGCAAGGCATGTAGTGACAGACTGCACGCGCTTCCAAGCAGAAATTGCAGCGCTATTACACAGGACGCAAGATATTAGACCACCGCAGATTGTACAATTTATGTTGACTTCGGCAGAAGCGTGGGACTCAGTGAGCCAGATAATCACGTGCATCGTGCAAAAAGTTCGAGCTGATGAGATACCCAATATAATAGAAGAACGAAATAATCCAGTGTAGATCAGATCAGAATGGGTGTCTGTACTAATGTGCATTGTAATTAGTGTCCGACCGAATATTTGGTTTCGGTTTCGGTTTCGGCCAGTTTCGGCCCTTTTAGTCAGTTTCGGCTATTCGGCATCAATATGGCCGAAACCGAAACCGAAACCGAATAACTCTAAACACTAAAAAGTTCCTTAAAGTGGTATTAAAAATTATCTCTTTATTTATTATTTTAAAGTTGAACTTTAATATTCAAAGAATATTAATCGTATGTATACGTTATTATTATCTGTTTGAATTGTTTTGTTTTTGAAAGCTTTTAATAAAATTTAAAAAAAATAAAATGTTTTTAAAAACAAATTTGTATGTAGACTTTCAGTTTCGGTTTCGGTTTCGGCCGAATATTACAAAAATGGCCGAAATTCGGTTTCGGCCAAAATTTTGGTTTCGGTCGGACACTAATTGTAATCCTACACGGAAAATAGAAGGGGCTTATAGATTTAGCGACAAAGACTAACGACAGATGACTAGGGAGCGATAGATGCTCTGTCCGCCTGCCGAAGCAATTCCGAAAGGTGGGATTAACGGACCTGGTGGGGAGGTGTTTTCTGCGGATTAAAGTCCCGCACTCAGGCTTTCGATGCTTTTCGTCTCACGGGGAAAAAAAAAAAAAAAAAAAAACAGCTTGTGTCCAGGACGTCGTGTTTGTTGGCAGTGGAGCACTAGCAGACATTTTGATTTGCCTGTTCTGCCAGCATATTGCTCTCACATGCACATAAGTCTACGGCTTGTGTCCAAGACGTCGTGTTTGTCTGCCAGTGGAGCGCTAGCAGACATTTGCCTGTTCTGCCAGCATATTGCTCACATAAACACATAAATCTACAGCTTGTGTCCAGGACGTTGTGTTTGTTTGCCAGTGGGGCACTAGCAGACATTTTGATTTTGCCTGTTCTGCCAGCATAGTGCTCACACAAGCACATAAATCTATAGCCTGTGTCCAGGACGTCGTGTTTGTTCGCCAGTGTAGCGCTAGCGGACATTTTGATTTGCCTGTTCTGCCAGCATATTTCTTACACAAACACATACACTCGTAGCCTGTACTCAGTGACGCCGTGTCTTTCTGGTGAAGCGCAAGCAGCCATTTTTTAATTTCGAAGTATAGTCGTATTTTTTCAAGAGAAGCGCAAGCAGCCATTTTTAATTGTTCAAGTTTGCCAAAAACTGCTCACACAATCATATACAACGCCTGTGGTCTTCTTCTGCGCTGCCCGCTTGGTCGAGGTTTGCGCCCAGCAATTCCGTGCAACAACGCCTGTGGTGTCTTCGTCTGCGCTGCCTACTTGGTCGAGGTCTTCGCCCAGCAACTCCGTACTACATCGCCGGTGGATCTTCGTCTGCGCTGCCCGCTTGATCGAGGTCTGCGCCCAGCAACTCCGTGCTACAAGACCTGTGGTGTCTTCTTTTGCGCTGCCCACTTGTTCGAGGGCTGCGCCCAGCAACGCCGTGTTTTTCGTCTGTGGAACACAAGAATATAATTTGAATTCTGCAAATTTCTACGCTGCCCTGTTTGCAGAGGTACTCACTTCACACTCATCTAAGACAGTAAGTAGTTTTTCCTTATATTATATTTGGGGTTATGCCACGCAGAGTAGTCGTATAAATAAAGGAATTTTGCCACAATATCTTAATAATTTTGAAACCAAGATTAATTTTGAAACCAAGAATAACGATGATGGTTCAGCCGAATCAAGCCTGAACAATACGTTGGTAGAGTTGCCGCAAATGTCAGATTCAAGTAACACTATAAAAACACTGATGTAGCATTTAAAGGCGCTGGAACTAAACAGCCAGCTCAATGCACAGCTACTGCTTGAATCTGAAAGAAAAAGAGCGGATCTAGTTAAGAGATTAGCTGATTGGCAAGTTGGTGGGTCGAAGTCAAAAGATTTAGCGCAACAAGAAAATAATAGAGCGCAGGCGACAGTTAGTCAGCCATTGGTAAGTGGGGACAATATTTCGCCTACTGTGTCCATGAGTGCTTCTTCAGTTGTTTGAACAGCGTCAGGGTACACACCTGCTGCAGTCATAAGTACATCGGTAGCAGCTGCAACAGTGCCAGCAATTTTTAGCATGCCTACATATTTTCCAGCCATAAACTCAGCGATACCAGCTTCGACTGTAAATTTAAACACGCCTTTGTATTTTTCAACAACAACTGGGTATGCCATTCCGCGTAAACTTTTAGACTTGCCAGTATTTAATGGAAAACCTGAAGATTGGCCTGTTTTTATAACAGCATTTCAAGAAACAACGAACGCGTATGGATATACAACGCTAGAAAATACCTTTAGATTGCAGAAGTGTTTAAAAGGAGCAGCATATGAAGAAGTTGAGAGTCTTTTCATAAATCCGCAAAACGTTCAGAGGATCATTGAACATCTGGAATTTTGATTTGGTCAGCCTGAAATATTGATAAAGAGCCAACTGCAAAAAGTAAGAGAGATTTCTCCCATAGCTGAAAACCACCTAGAGCGATTGGTGCCATTCGCTACAAAGGTACAAAATTTAACAACATTTTTGCAAAACGCTAATGCAACTCATTATTTGGGAAACCCTACATTACTTGAGGAGCTGGTTTCCAAAATGCCTATGACAAAGCGTATGGAATGGTCAAGTCATTCTATGGTAATTAAGCCATATCCAACTGTAGTCAATTTCAGTGATTGGATTGCCCAAGTTGCAAAAATAATATGCAAAGCTACGTATAGTTCGCCAGTAATGCCTGCAAAGGAAGATCAACGGTTCAACAACGGCCTGGAAGAAAGCCATTTTTAACAGTATCTAAAAGTTCGGTTCAAACGAAACAGTGGTTGTCTGTGTTGAATGCAGTGGATCACATTTTTTATCAAATTGCACTCGTTTTTAAATAAATCTACACCAGAGCGTTGGGAGGTAGTCAAATCGAAAAGGTTGTCTTTCAGTTGTTTGATGAAAGGGCACGGCATAAGTAATTGTAGACGCAAAAAGACGTGCAAAGAGACCGGTTGTAAGAAAATGCAGCACTTTCTTCTTCATGAACAACCAAAAGCCAGCAACAAAACAGAATTGCAGCCAATCAATACGACACGTGTACATAGCTTTGACGCTAAAACTACAAAAGTCCTCTTTAAGTTGCTTCCTGTTGAGCTGCGCAGTAAATATAATCGTGTTATTAAAACATTCGCCTTTCTTGACGAAGGATCATCAGTGACTCTTATTGATGAAAAACTTGCTGATTATCTGGGGTATACCGCTGAAAAGAAATCTTTATCTTTGCAGTGGTTTGGTGGAAAAGCTACAAAATTATCATCGATGCCATTAAGAGTTGAAATTTAAGGAATTAACAAAAAAGGCAAGTGGTTTAATCTGAATGCTCAGACAGTACCAAATTTGGATCTTCCAGTTCAAACTATAAATTTATCAGAGTTGCACAATAAATACCATGTGTTAAAAAATTTACCAATAGCAGAATATTGTGAAGCCAGCCCGAAAATCTTAATTGGGTTAGACAACTGTCATGTAATACCAAATATGAAGACTATAAAAGCCAGTCAAAATATTATAGCCGCCAACACCCCACTGGGATGGGATGTTTAAGGTAAAACAGGTCCAGAATCGCCATCATATCAATTTTCAGTCATCATGCATGCACACGAAACCAACGATGAAAAAATAGAAAATTTAGTTACAGATTATTTCACTTCTGAAAACTTTGGCACAGCAGTGTGCAAGCAAGTTGTTGAGTCTAAGGCTTCCAACCGTGCTAGAAAGATTTTGGAAGAAACAACTAAGAAAGTTGGGAATTTTTACGAAACAGGTATACTGTGGAGGTCGGATGAAGTCGTATTTCCAGATAATCAAAAAATGGCTGAGATGAGACTTAGCTCTATACGAAAAAAGATGAGAAAAAATGCTGAGTTTGAAAAGGCAAATTGTAACGCAATGAATGACTATATTGAGAAAGGTTATGCAAGAAAGTTGTCGCCAAGAGAAGCAGTAATCAAAACCCCAAAGACATGGTACCTGCCGCATTTTGCAGCTTTTAATCCAAACAAGCCTGGAAAGCTCCGTATAGTTTTCGATGCTGCCGCTGAAATGGAAGGTGTTTCATTAAATAGCCAATTGCTGAAAGGTTCGGATGAGAACCAATCCCTGATGAAAAATTTGTTTCGTTTTGAAACCTATGTTTATTGTGGTGTCGTATTTTTTATTTACTTGAGTCAGCCATTATTACGTCCAATATATGCTTTTCGCATAAACTAGCTATTATTTTATAATTTTCGCTTTCTTTTGGCATTGTGATGAAAAACAAAAACAAATTGGCCATTTCAGCCCTTGAAAGGACTTTGACCGAGCTTCTTATGATCAATTGTGTTGTGTGTGTTATTAAATGTTTGCACACAATTGACCGAGAACTGGACCTACATGTTTTATGCCGACTCCGAACGGCTAAAGTTCATGTTCTGAAGAAGCTTTACATGGCATTATTTACTCTCTGAGGTTTGCCATTGTCTGCAGAGAGGTGGTGACCGACCAGAAAAATTTTTTATTGAAACAAACTTTTCGCCGCGGCTGGGGATCGAACCCGGGCTCCAAGCGTGCTAAGCCACACACTTAACCTGCATGCCACGGTCACCACTGGCATTGTGATGACAAAAATTTATTTTTGTTTGTTTCGCATTAGCTGATTGAGAGTTGAAATAACACACTGAACATAAAAAGAGGTTCTTCACATCAATCATATTTTTTCATGTTAAAAATTTAAGACATATGACTTCAAGAGACCTTGTGAATATCCTTATTATTCATAATTTATTATTAATACAACATCAACCACCCAGCTAGACAGCATTAACAAGTTTACAAGCACAACGAATAAACTTGGTGATTACTAGTGTCCGACCGAATGTGAATTTTTGCCGAAGCCGAAGCCGATTCTTCGGCAAAATGTAAATAATCGGCCGAAGGCCGAAGCCGAAGCCGAATAACAAACAAATGTTTTAAAGTCAAAAAAATTATAAAAATTTATTCTTTGCTTTTGTTAAAAGCAATTTTCAATTTTCGACCCAGTCGAGAAAAGCTACTAACTGATACTAACTGGCTTATTCCGCCGAGATTGATCACACAATAGCAAATTCGGTCGGTCAACCATTTTAAAAAATTTGTTCTTACCATTAATTTCGTTATGTTTCGGCACCTCAGAACTGCTTCAAAAATTTTTTTTTTGTTGTATTTACAAAATGGCGACCATGTTTTTCATACGACCACGAGCAATTTTCGTATATATATATATCAGATAATATATATATCAGAAAAATTAATTGGGAAGTTACTTAATTTAAAAAATAAACGTTAAAGTTTCCGAAAAAAATCGTAATTTTTGGTAAATTAGAAAAAAATTGAATATAAAGAAGTTAGTGGCAGACCTATTTTTTTGGTATTAGGTACGTCTTAGTAAGAACTTAAAATATAAATTTTTAAAAGTGAATGGATCATAAACTTTTTGGGTTACATCGCTTTGAAAAATAAGAAATCTCAAATTTGCCCCAACTTTGGGGTCAAATATCTTCAATGGACACTGATGAAAAAATTTGAAATTAATATTAAATAGACTACGTAATAAGAGGATTCTGATGATATAAAAATTAAAGTGATTTTTATGGTTCATTAAAAAGATATACTTACTCACTTACTTACTTAGATGGCTCTTACAACCGTTGGTCGGTTTTGGCCTCGTCTAAGAATTTGCACCAGCCTCTTTTGTCGTGCGCTTGCTGGCGCCAGTTGGAAATTCCAAGCGTTGTCAGGTTATCCAATGCCTGGTCTTTCCAATTGCCTACTGAGCCCAAAGTAACACCTGTTGGCAAGAGTTATCCTTCGTTTAATCTCAATACTGATATCGTTGGAGGAGTTAATGCTGGATCCCAGGTAAACAAAGTCCTTTACTACTTCAAAGGAGGTGTTGTCAACAGTGACGTGGTTTCCAAGACGCTGGGACTGTTTGTTTGTTGACACAAGATACTTCGTTTTATCTGCGTTCACTGCAAGACCCATTCGACTCGACTCTTTTTCTAGCCTGGAGAATGCTGCACTGACTTCGCGCGTATTGTGGCCAATGATGTCGATATCATCTGCATACGCCAGCAGCATAACACTTTTATAGAAAACTGTGCCGCTGCGTCTCAGGTCAGCAGCTTGGATGATCTTCTCCATTACTATATTAAAGAAGTCGCACGATAAGGAATAACCTTGTCTGAAACCTCGCTTGGTATCGAACGGAAGGGAGAGGTCCTTCCCGATTTTCACTGCACTGCTGGTGTTGTTCAGTGTCATCCTGCAAAGACGTATTAGCTTCGCAGGAATACCAAATTCAGACATGATGACATATAGGTGACTCCTTATTGGACTGTCGAAGGCGGCTTTGAAATCGACAAAAAGATGGTGTGTGTCGATTTGTTTTTCGAGGGTCTTTTCCAAGATTTGTCGGAGCGTGAAGATCTGGTCAATGGTGGACTTTCCAGGTCTGAAGCCACACTGATAAGGTCCAATCAGTTGGTTGACGATGGGCTTTAGTCTTTCACACAATACGCTCGACAGGACCTAATATGCGATATTAAGAAGGCTAATCCCACGGTAGTTGGTGCAAATGGTGGGATCGCCTTTCTTGTGGATTGGGCAGAGCACACTGAGGTTCCAATCATCTGGAATGCATTCTTCCGACCATATTCTGCATAGAAGTCTGTGAATGCATTTAAACAGAGCTTCGCCACCGGTCTTAAACAGCTCAGCCGGAAGGCCATCGTCTCCTGCGGCTTTATTGTTTTTAAGCCGAGCTATAGCTGTTAGGACCTCGTTAAAGTCGGGCAGCGGAACTTCAACGCTGTCATCCATAATTGGGGTTTCCGGGATATCATCTCCACTGGCGGGATTGTTGTCAGCGTCGCCATTTAAAAGTCTAGAGAAGTGCTCCCTCCATAACATCAGTGTACTCTGGATATCTGTCACTAGATTCCCATTCTCGTCCTTGCAGGAAGAGGCTCCGGTCTTAAAACCATCGGCCAGGCGTCTTATTTTTTCGAAAAATTTTCGAGTCTCATTCCTGTCGCCATGCATCTCAATTTTCTCGCACTCACGCATTTCCGCCTCTCGTTTTTCGCCTGAAAATGCGTCTCTCTTCCCTCCTCTTCTCTCGGTATCGCTCCATAACAGCACGCGTTACATCCGACTGCAGGGTGGCTTTGTAGGCGGTGTCCTTCTCTGCAGTGGCGTCGCGACACTCCTGGTCGTGCCACTGGTTTCGGCGAGGGCGATGGTAGCCTATCACCTCTTCGGCAGCCGTACGCATAGAGTGGGATATGTGCGTCCACTGTCCGCATATATCGTCGATCGGAGGAGTGCTTTCTTGAAGCAGGAGTGAGAATCGAGTAGCGAAGGCTTCGGCCGTCCGTTTTGACTGCAGCTTGTCGACGTCTAGCTTTCTTTGTGTAGGATTGCGAGCATTCTTAGCTGCGCACAGACGTGTGCGGATCTTGGCTGCGACAAGATAATGATCCGAGTCTATGAAAGCACCACGAATCGTGCGTACGTCTAGTACACTGGAAGAGTGCCTTCCGTCAATCAAAACGTGATCAATTTGGTTGCATGTTTTTTGATCAGGGGACAGCCATGTGGCCTTATGAATATTGAGATGCTTGAATCTAGTGCCACTAACGACCATGTTTCGTGCTGCGGCAAAGTCAATCAACCTCATTCCGATATCGGATGTGTTGTCATGGAGGCTGAACTTTCCGACTGTTGGACCAAATATGTTTTCCTTACCCACCTTGGCGTTGAAGTCACCAAGCACGATTTTTATGTCATGACGGGGGCAGCGCTCGTATGCGTCTTCAAGGCACTCGTAAAAACTCTCTTTGGTCTCGTCATCTTTTTCTACTGTCGGAGCGTGCGCACATATTAGGCTTATGTTAAAAAATTTTGCCTTGAAGCGGATTATGGCAAGTCGTTCGTTCACAGGAGTGAATCGCAGGACATGATGCCGTATTCTCTTGCCAACTTCAAATCCGCATACAAACTCGTGCTTCTCCGCATGACCGCTGTAGTAGATATCACAGGATGCTTGCCGTAAGCAACCCTGTCCCTTCCATCGCATTTCTTGGATTGCAGTGATATCAGAATTATATCTTTCCAATATATCAATCAGTTGGATAGAGGCACCATCCCAATTTAGGGTCCGGACATTCCAGGTGCATATCCGTAAATCATTATCAGTTTTTCGTTTGCGGTAATCGTCATCAGAATTGGGGATCATTCTTTCATTTATTCTTTTACGTTTCATTGAAATCTTTTTTTATGTGGTGGGCTTCAAACCCAACGCACAACCTTTGCTTGATGGCCAAAGGGAAAGCCCGCCGCTCAAATTAGCCGCCAAAGTTTATCGGCCGATAGTTTTTGACGTTTCCAGGAGACACCACGCGGAGGTTTTGAGTCGACATGAGACGATTTCGACATGGATAATGCTGGCCTCGCCAAGTTGAGGCAGTCAGACACGTTGCCATGTGAAGATCGCCCCCTTGTCTCCCCATTTTAAAGATATAGCATTTCAAAATTCGAGCATTTTATTACATGAGGTATGAGTATTAAGGTAGGTCACCCCATATGGGGACAAAATTTTACATTTACCGCCCCTAATATGAAAGCTTATGTTGAGAGGATTTCAGAACAACAAAAATTTTTTTTTGTGAACCCGAAATCTGCCCAAATGGTCTTTTTTGCATACCTTCACCAGTTTTAACCCGATCGTGAAAAGAAGTATATCTTTGGATAGGTCTGAATTAGTACACAAGCACCCCCAAAACTTCAATTTTTTTTATTATAACAAAATTTCATAAAAAATCATTAAACGTTTGTTAAAACTATTAAATTTCATTCGTAGGAAAAAAAGTTACAGCGAATCAAAATTTTAGTGAAGTTCGTTTTCGCTTTTGGACTTTAGCCTTCGGTTCATCTTCGTTTGGGTTCGTTTTTCATACCAAATTTCTTTACATTCGGGCCAGTCGTTCAGGCGTTATTGAGCCATATATATTTTATTACTTTAAACGCCCTCTATCGAAAGTTTTTATAACTTCTAAAAGTCTATCTTGTATTAATAGGTTAGAAGAATCTTCGTACAATTTTATCAAAATCGCTCCAGTCGTTTAGCCAGTCGACCGTTTAGCCAAATTCTTACATAAAAAAAACAATCTAACAAGCAAAGCAGCACTAAAGGAAAAGACACACAACCTCACACACAAGCGAACAAAATATTTTCAATACTAAAAACAAACTATCTGCTATTCATAAAAAATACGCAACGTGAAAATTAACACAAACTTAACAAAGCTACCGTCTAATCGCGATGTTATTGAGAATCTTTTGTTTCTTCAGCATGAAGGTACCGAAAGTGTCGCCAAGCATAGAAAACTTTCATATTATAAACTTTCGATAGAGGGCGCTTAAAGTAATAAAATATATATGGCTCAATAACGCCTGACCGACTGGACCGAATGTAAAGAAATTTGGTATGAAAAACGAACCAATTCATAAGAAATGATTTATCATTTGAATAAAAATTTCAACAAGTGAACACCAACTCATGAAAGAACAAATAAGAAGAGAAAAACAAAACAAACAATGGAAAATGTTCCAAATGTGGAATTATGAACGGAGTTCACTGAATAGTTCAAAAAAATTCTAAAAACTTATAAAAAAAACTGTTTACCGCACCTTTTTTTGTAAATTTTATTTTTGTTTTATGTGCTCTTATGTTTGTGTTGTTTAATAAATACTTATATATCAGTATTATATACATATTTTAAATTTAATTATGTCAACGGCCCCCTTAAGGATTTATGCAGATCTTTCAGAATATGCAGAACAAAAGCTGACGCTAAAGTAGAAACTAGAGTTTGAATCAGACATGACTTGAAATTGATGTTTATTTGATGTTTGTTTGAAAGTTAGCCGGAAATACTTTTTTTTCAACTTTGGATCTTCGTATGGGTAACCATTAGATTGCGATAGACGAAGCCTCTAAGAAGTTTACTGCGTTCGTTACTACTGATGGCCACTATGAGTACAACCGAATACCGTTCGGTCTCGTAAATGCACCCGCTGTTTTTCAAGCTTTAATGAACAAAATTGTCTCAAAAATGAATCCTGGCGAAGTACTTGCTTATCTGGACAATGTTCTTTTGCCAAGCAAAACAATTGAAGAAGGGATGAATCGTTTGGAACGATTCATTGGAATTTTAGAGAAAAGTGGTCTATCTCTTCGACTCGACAAATGTAAATTTTTGGTCGACGAAATATCTCATTTGGGTCATGTGATCAGCAAAAATGGAATTTCACCTGGCAAAGAAAAAATAAGCGCAATTAAAAATTTCAAGCAGCCGACCAACGTCACTGAGGTTCGCAGATTTCTGGGTTTAACGGGATTTTTTAGAAAGTTTGTTCAAGACCACTCGTTAATATCGAAGCCGCTCACTAATTTATTGCGAAAATCTGAAAATTACAGTTTCACTTGGGGTGAACAACAACAACAAGCTTTAATTCTTTTATCCAAAAACTTAGTAGCCAGCCAGCTTTGAGTCTATATGATTTTTCAGCGCAGCACGAAGTCCATACTGACGCAAGCAGTGTGGGTCTGGCTGGAGTTTTGCTACAAACCACCAACGGTAAAACATGGCAACCCGTATTTTACTATAGCCGACACTGCACCGACGTAGAAAGCAGATATCATAGCTACGAGCTCGAAGTACTGGCTGTGGTTGAAACATTGGAACGTTTTCGAGTGCACGTTTTGGGCAAACGATTCCGGCTCATTATCGATTGTTCCGCCATCGCTAAAGTAAAAGAAAAAGAGCTCATACCAAAAATTGCTCGCTGGCATATGAAACTGCTTGAATATGATTGCGAAATAGTTCATCGAAATGGAAATCGCATGGCGCATGTCGACGCACTGAGTCGTTCACCTGATAAACCACCTAATGAAGTAGAACCTGCTGGATTCATCATGAAGGTCACTGCCGATACCAATGATTGGCTGTTAACAATGCAGCTTCAAGATGACTCTATATTGAATATCATTGCTGTTTTAAAAGGACATCAAAAATCGGAGCAGCTCAACCAAATAAAATCTGAGTATACACTGCAAAATCATCGTTTATTCCGCAAGGAAGAGGATGGTTTAAAATTTGTTGTACCTAAAGCTGTGAGGTGGCGTATCGTGAGGTTGTACCATGATGAGATGGGTAATTTTGGGCTCGAGAAAACTGTCCAGCGAATTAAGACAAAATTTTGGTTTCCAAAGATTCGTAAGTACGTTAAAAGCTACATTTCGGCATGCAAAAATTGCTGGCATTTTAAAGCACGGGGTGGAAAACCTGAAGGTCAGCTACATTTTGGTTATCTAGATCCGATACCTTTTCGATTAATCCATATTGAACACTTGGGACCATTCATTAAAAGCAAGTACGGGAATACGCACATCCTTGCAATCACAGATGCTTTTAGTAAATTTTCAATAATCAAGCCTGTGAAAAATACGAAGACAGTTCCAGTAATAAATGTACTTAACGTAATAACAAGCTATTTTGGTTATTACGCTTTCACATCTAAAATGTTCGAAGACTTTTGCGAACGTTATAATGTTTACCATATAAAGACAGCTGTTCCGACACCAAGAGCGACTGAGCAGGTTGACAGGACAAATAAAACTATCTTATCTTCTCTGCGTACAGCAAACGTTGATCCTAAAGATTGGGACCTGCTTCTTCGAGATCTTCAGTGGACGATCAATTCGCAGAAAAATTCAACTTCTGGTTTCAGTCCAAATGAACTCTTTTTTGATTTCAAACTCACCGATGTAATCCATAACTATTTAGTCTCTGCGGTGCATAACGACATATCGATAACATTACGCACGAAAGAGCTAAATGGAAGCAACGTTTCGATCAAAAACACACCAAGCCGACACAGTACAGTGAAAATGATATAATAGTCATTGAAAATGAAGCTCCACAATCACGAAAACTAGAACCAAAATATCGAGGACCATATATCATCAAAAAGGTACTGCGAAATGACCGATTCCTGGTAGAAGATGTACCAGGAGCACAAGTAACTTCAAGAAAATTTTCATCAGTCTACTCTTCCGACAAAATCAAACTATGGTGTCGGAGCCCACCTGATTTGGATATGGCATGTGAATACGACTCCGACGAAATCGAGGACGATTCTATTTCAGATCCGGCCGAGCTGTCAACGGCCCCTTTAAGGATTTATGCAGATCTTGCAGAATCTGCAGAACAAAAACTGACGAAATTAAAGTAGAAACTAGAGTTTGAATCAGGCAGTCTGTTTGGAAGCGTCGGTAGATTAATAAGTCGTATTCGATTGTGTTGTTTATTTGATGTTTGTTTGAAAGTTGTAATATTAAATATATGTATGTATGTATGTTTGAAAGTTGTTATATTAAAATCATTATACCTTTGAATAACTTAATTTTAACTTTTTAATAATAATCTATTTTTTTTATTACACCTTAAACCACTGTGTTTGTCATTTTGTAAATTTGTACGAATAAATTTATAACAATTATTTCTATTCTATATATATCTTTATTATTAATAGACGATTAAATGCATTCTATATATATCTTTATTATTAATAGACGATTAAATGCAATTAAAAGTATTTTAGATTAATTAAGATTAATATTAAAAAAAATAAAGCCAAAAAATATAATATAAAAAAAAAATTTAAAAAATGTGTTTCTTTTCTTCGACGCTCTAACCAATTCGCCACGCAGCAGAAGCGTCGCACAGCCGCAAATTTTTAACTTTTATAAACGGCTGAATTTGTTTACTTTTCTTTATGTAATTTTTTATTGGTGTGCAAAGTGCAGGTAATAGTCTTTTTGTATGGAAAAACGTAGGTATCAGAAAGAGATGCAACATCACACGTATACAAAAAACAATGTTACCTTTTGCCCGACGCCTAAACAAAGGTAACAAGCTTTGTATGAAGAATTTTCTATGAGGGTAACGCACTTTTTATTAGCGCTCTTGATTAATAACTAGTTATCTAACAGTTACCGTTCTGCGCGGTAAATACGCGTTAGGTCGGTCGCGCGTTGATCGTACTTTGCTCGTACTTTACTCGACTTTACGAGATGAACTGTCAAAACGCCCGACCTTATAATTTTGAAATCATAATGTAGCGTTGACATGTCGTGCGTCTATCACTAAGATGATGCCACTATACGCAGTCAAATCAAAAAATCCAACAAAGTCCCATTTACCCAAATCACAAAGTATGTAATAATAATGTTGGCACAAATATTAATATTAAATTATAAAATGCTCAACTCATCAAAACTTTCATTTCATCATTTCCATAAAGCAAATTAAAAAATTAAATCATTTGCAACATATTTATACAGACAAATTTACAAATCCCATGCAAACATGTCTACCATAGAAACTGAACAATACCTACATATTCAGCTAACTCTATGAAAATACAACCCTGCGCTATCAGCAAATGTGAAACGCACGACCGAGTAGAACATTTTTCAACTTTTTCGGCAGGTCGCGCTTTGATCGTACTTTACCCCTTCCTACGAGATTTGACAGTTTTTACGATACAAAGTACGATCAAAGCTTGAGGTCGAATTATGAATTGCTTCATAACAACTCGTTGTTTCTACTTTAGCTGTCAAAGCGTGACCAACCTAACGCGCCTTTGCGATTTGGGTTTATATGATGTGCTCTGCATGAATGCTGAAAAGTAATGATATTCATCGAACATGTAGTAGTGTTTGAAAGCTCGTAAAATTTCCGTTATTCTGGCGTACAACATGTCCGATGAAAATGTAGTATAGTTTGAAAAGGCCTTATGTGGAGTTTGGTCAAAATTTTTAAAGGCAGATTTTCAAGCATTGCTGCTGCTTTAGAAATTGTAAAAAATTTAAAGTAGTGCTAAGATAAAGTAGCGCGAAAGGTGATTAATTTATTGTTTTTATGACAATGCCAACAATTTTAAGATACACATTTCTTTTAATTTAATTATAATTTCAAAGCCCGTGATGGAATTGCATATGGCGTAGAAGATCGTCAAAGTTTGAATATCAAAAGTCAATTTTCCTATTATTTTAATACGAATATTCACTATTAAACAACAAATTTAAATTTTTTTACTTACCATTTAAATTGGTAAAATCAAAATTATTTACTATTTTAACCGATGTGGCACCAGAATGCTACTTGTGCATTAAGCTGGTCATGGCCTTCCAATTTGAATATTTGAAAATTAACGTTTTGTTCTACTTTTATTGATCTTTTTAAGTTCTTTTTTGTTTGCTTTCTATAAAACAGCAAATTAAAACTTGTAACATTAAACAACAAGTAATGCATTCTTAAACATAAAATAACAAAAATAACAAATAATCCTAGTTTGGAGCCCACGCCTATTTTAGTGTTTTTTTGATGTATTTTTGTCTCCTAAATGCAATGATATAAGAAAAGAAGGTCGCTCTCGTATGGTTTGGGAGATACAATTCATCAAAGTTATGAAATTTCAGTTAAAATATATGTCGTTTTTGTATGGAAATATGGTACATGAATGTTCATTTGTGCAAGTAAACCAAATTTGGAAGCAAAGCAAACTGGTACACCTATTACAGATCAATTTTGGAATAATTCTAGTTTGGGGCCCACGCCCCTTTTAAATTTTTTTTTTTCGGATTATATGTATTTGGCCCTCCTAAACACAATGGTGCAAAATAAAGCCCGCTCTCTTATGGTTAAGGAGGCACGATTACGATTTCCGGGGCGCCGCGATTTGAAGATGTTTTCTGGTAGAGAACAACAAAAAAACATGATTCGCCGAACAAAAAATCGATAACTCTGTTAGTTATCGAGTTATCGATTTTTAAATAAAAAAATTTTGTTAAAAGATCTGTTCAAAAAAACATCTATATCTGCCGTTACTCAATGGATCTTTAAGATTGATATGTCATTTGAAAGGTCATTAAATGACCTTTCAAATATATTTGTCATAAATATCATTGCTACAATATTTTTAATTTTATAAGCGAATTTATTCCAAAGTTGAATTTTTTAATAAAAAGAACCGTTATTTTCTAAAAAATTTACGTTATTAAGTTACTAAAAATATATTTTTTTTGAAAAGCTTACAGTTAGACCTTGTGTTTGACATATAAAAATATACATTTTTTTATTTAATTTCACACTATATTACATAAAATTTAAATTTTCCAAGTGTTTTCTTTGCTAAAAAAATCTGTTCATAAAATTTTCTATATATTTGCTAATATCCAATGGATCTTAAAGATTGACATGCTATTCGAAAGGTAATTAAATTCCTTTTCAACGATATATAATACAAATATAATTTCAAAAATGTTTTTAAATTTATAAGCGAATATATACCAGATTTGAATTTTTTAATTAAAAGAACCGTTTTTTTTTCTGCAAAATTTTAGTTTTTAAGATACTAAAAATATATATTTTTTGAAAAGCTGAAAGTTTTACCTTTTTTTTGAAAGATAAAAATATGAATATTTTTTTATTAACTGATCGACTAAAAATTACAAATTTTTTTCACTGACTCAAAAATCCCGTTAATTCATATAAATATTGTAGCTACAATGTTGCCTTAAAAACAATTGTTTATTGTAATAGCGATATTCGTAAATATGGAGTAAGAAAGCAAAACATCTAAGGTAAATATGAGTGAAATAAGCAATTTTCCGTACAAGGGCAAATCATTGTAAAATAAAAAACACGACAAAAATTCAAGTAAATTATATATGGTCATTTCCACAAAAAGGTCTACCGGGACCGAAAAAAAATTGTTAAATAAACAAATTTTTTTGTTATTATTTAAAAAAAATGCTTGAATTTTTATAATTTACTGCATTTACAACTAATTTCAGTTTTTATTCTGAGAAAATTGGCCTGATATCTGAGAAATATGTTTTTCTTGCTTTTAGCTGCTTTTAAGGACTTTTCTTTTTAGTATTTTTTGTTTATTTATCAACGTTATGTTTGCACTCTTCTTATAAAATTCATCTATAAACTACAAATAAAAAATAAAAAATAAAAAGATACCAAACAAAGCACGATTTACGGTAAATTTTTTAAATTGCTTTAATTACTATTCGAATGTCGCGTTCTTGTACCTAAATAATCATTTGTTATCAGAACTTCGTGATCGTTCTAAGCAAGTGTCTGAAAATTGTAACTTAAATCAATTTTGGTCGCCTCACAAAATGTCGCCTCGCAAAATGTGTCGCGTTCGCGATCATGCGTCGTTCTTTTAATACACTTTGTATGGGAAGTATAGAAAGGTTTCATTCGATTTTGCTGAATTTTTTTTCTAAGTGTTAATAGTTCAAATTAAAGCTCATGAGCTAATTCTCAAGTCATTGGATTGATTTTTAATAGATTTTTAAGAAATTTTCCAATTTGAGAACGTCAGTTTGTATGGGAGGTATACGTGGTTTTCATCCTATTGGGATTATTTTCGAACATGATCTTTATTTTTACGATATAAGCTTAAATATTGAATTTCATTATTATAACTTAATAATAACGGCTATAATCATGTCAACAGATGGGGGACATACAAAAACAGGGATGCCATGGTTAAAACAACTTAGAAAGTGATACTGCAGTATAATATATGCACTTTTCTATATCTGCCACACCTATTTGTGGGCGTAAAAAAGTCTTCATAAAGTAAATAACCACATACGTAGGACGGGTGGTGTTACAAAGAAATATAATATATTTTGTCACTAGCCTCTTTTGTATTTTTTTTTTTTTTTTTAATATTACTAATATAAAACTCACAAATAATATTTACGATGTTTTTGGTAGGTAATGCAATATTTAGCTGAAATTACTTACACTAATTCTTATTAAAAACGTGATGAGAAAAAATGTCGCGTGCTAGATGTAACGTTCGCGATCAGGCTTAAGCTCAATAAAAAAAAAACTAATGGAAATATGTCAAAATGACAAATATTTCTTGAAAGCCACATTAATCTTATTTAATTTACAATTAACCGCTTTAAAATATTATGTTACGTTTCGCAGATATTTGCATTTTTCTTTATGTAGTCGAAAACGAGTTCCATTTTTTGTCGCGTTCGCGATGCCATGTTTATTGCTAATATTTTGGAAACATAAAATCTAGAGAACCTAACTTTTTTTTCTAAATATAGTGCTAATAAAATGCTACCTAAAACTTGAAAAAAAAGAAAATTTGTTTTGAGTTTTCTATATTATTTTGCTCCTCAAAGGCGTACGAATGTCGCGTTCGCGACTATGGAAATGCCCATATATTATATACCAAATGAAAGATAAATTTTCAAGCTTTAATAATTTACTCTTTATAATTCATAGGAATAACGGTAATTTTTGAGAAAATAACGGTTTTATGTAAGAAAATATTCTTTTATTGCATAAAAATACCTATAAAATACAAAAGTACTCAACAGATTTCATTAATTTAAAATTTTTCTAAAAGCCTAATATATAACCTTTTAAATTTTACCTTAATCATTAATATCGGTTATATATTAAGAATAATACAGCCGGTTTTCTTCATAGACCTTATAGCAAAAAAAAAATTTTTTAAAATCGATAACTCGGAAACAAATCGATAACACAACATTTTCTTTGGCTATTCTTATTTTTATTAAGAGTACTCTTCGAATCCATCGTCAAATTGCGGCGCCCCGGAAATCGTAATCTCCCCGTTAAGGAGATACCTAAGTTTGAAGCAAAGCAAACTAGTATACCTATAAGGGGTGGTTTTGTGGTCGACCACCATCCTCACCCCCCACACCCCCCACACCCCCACCCCCCCAAAAATCGGATGTGTCTGAAGATGGAAGAATGCATCCTCGCTTTGTGCTGGAGTTAGAAGTTTAAGTTTTTTTAAATATTGATCTCTAGAATTTTACAGAAAAAAATACATAATTATGGTATTGCAATAAATTTGGAAGCGCAGAGAATAAATCAGTTTTTTTTTGCTCTCCTGAAAAGTTGTCGAAAAACACATAACTGAATTTTGAGGCGCAGCGACGATTTGTTAGTAGGTATTTTTTCAATTTAATTTTATATGAACTTATAGATACTTTATTTCTTATATTTTGCGGCAACCTATTGAAAGCATTTGGTCCCGCGTAAAGGTAACGTTGCTTCGTAAGCTGTCGACTGCATCTCGCCGCTACTAAATTGTTTCTATTACGTGTGTCAAACACATGTGAATACTGCATCAGCTGCGTGATATTACAGTTAATGTTCATTGTATTCCTGTAGATTGCAGTAAAAGTTGGTATTTATACAGCCCATTTAACGGTAGAACATTTTTCAGATCCGGTGCATATAGTTGGTGACTTGGATATCTCGGGTGTGGATTGAAGATTGTTTTAATGCATATGCTTTGCATTCTCTGCAGCTTTCTTAACTCAGTTGTATTTTTATGAGCCCAACACATCGTCATGTGACAAGTGAGAGTGAACTAGAGCCATATATGTTAAGTGCTTCGTATCAACTGTTTATTTATTTCTAAATTTGTACAATAAGCCCAAACCATACGATATCTTTTTTTGCACACAAGTTTTATGCTGATTCCGAAAGAGATTATTGCTGAATAGAAGGCCGAGAAACTTTACTTGCAAATCAATGAATAGACCACCTACTTCTTTGTACCCTCTGTCCAAGTGTGCACAAATATCATCTATTGCTTGAATCAATGCTGGTTGCGTGCCTGATCGCTGTGGAAATCCATACTGATGGTCATAAATAAGTCCTGTCACTTCCAAATGTCTAAGTATTTGCCGTTTCATTATTTGTTCTATAACATTATTTAATCGCAGCATATAATACGACCATTGCTCTTGAAATCGCTGTTGAATAATTTTTAACGACACACGGCTGTATTCCATCTATTCCACCTGATTTACGTATATTTATCTCAGACAAAACATTTTCCATCTCCTCTACAGTAACGTCTTCAAACGAAAAGGGCACATTCGATATCCATAGCGTTCTGAATGCATTTATATTATCCTCATTTTCAGTTTCAATTGATGCTACTATTTCGACCGATTTACTAACGAAAAACTCATTTAAACAATTTGCAACCTCTCTTTCGTCCGATAGAACCAATCCATCTGAATTTTCCACTTTCTCAACAACGTTCAACCGAGCAGTCCGATTTAATAAACCAATTAGAGTCTTCCACATAGCTTTACTGTCTCCTTTAACATCTGTCAATTTCTTTTTATAACAATTATCAATAAGAATTTTCTTTGCGTCTTTGATAATGTTGGTAAGCGCATCCAGACGATTTTTGAGATCTAGCCTGTGTGGTTGAAGCTTTTTATACAAGTTATTTTTAATTTTAATTAGAGCTGATAATTCTTTGTTAACCCAAGGTGACATTAGATGCTTTATTTTGATTTTGGAAACTACCTCTTTTTTGATTGCCTCAATAGCTTCAATAATTACTTTTTCAATGATTTCGTTAATTTCATTTGGATCTTCCAATCCTCTTATTTCACTATTCAAGTTTATATTGATAGCGTGTGCAATGTTTTCGTAGTTGTAAATTGTTTTACAAGTCCATAAGGCTCAAGAACAAATCTGATGGACACCTCGGAGGTCTATAATAACAGATAATTATCAAGTTGTTGTTATAGATTTTAATTGTTGGCAACGAAATTCCGTTGAAGTGACAAATTGCCTCATTGCATACTTGTTTTAATACACTTGGCACCTGTTCCGTAATATATAATGATAATCCTCCGTGGATATCTCCCCTACAACAGCGAACACTTCGATAGTCTGGTAATTCATAAATGTCTACGATTTCCGCTGAAAACCATGTTTCCTGTATGCCGATTATTTGTGGCGAACGTTCAAGCAGTGCAATTTCATTTCTTAGGCCCGTTAACTCATCTCGATTTTAAACAAAGGTTAGCTTAAACAAGGTTTAAAATGCCTAAACCTCAGTTTAAATTTTAACGCCGATAACTTATCTCAAAAAATCAAAGTTTAACTTGGTGAGGCAAGTTTAAATTTAAGCACAAATTCTAGGTTTAACAAGTAAAGAAAGTCTAAAGTCGGTCTAGGCCTACTATGAAATACCCTAAACCCACTTTTCAAAAACAAAAAATTTTTATTGTAAATGGGCGTCTCCAAGGGCGGATGAAGCCTATATTTAATATGCATTTAAATGTTGATGAAAAATTTACACATACCAAGTTTTATTCCTGTAGCTCACAGTTAATGCCTTTATTGTGCTTTCGCTATGGGAGATGGGCGGATTCATGGACAGACTACTTCCAATTTTTGAACACACCTTAGTTTTGGTAAAAAATACATGCATACGAAATTCAATTTCTCTATGACAAACATAACCTTATTTATTGAGTTTAAAACTTTTTGGGTTGTATGGGAGGTAGGCGTGTCCGTAGGCGGATTACGTCCATTTTTCAAAAACATCTTTGTCTTGTCATAAAAAACATACGTGCTAAATTTTAGCTCTGTAGGTTAAACAGGCTTATTTATTGCGTTTTCAATTTTTGGGTTGTATGGGAGGCGGGCGTGTCCGTTAGCGGATGACGTCCATTTTTCGAAGACATCTTTGTGTTTCTATAAAACACATACAAATCAAATTTTATTGTAGTTGGCTTATTATGAGCTGAGTTATGCAGTTTTCAACTTTCGCGTTGTATGGGAGGTAGGCGTGTCCGTGGGCGGATGATGTCCACTTTGTTTTACTATCTATCTTTGTTTTGTTACAAAAAACATATGTGCCAAATTTTAGCTCTGTAGGTTAAACAGAGGCTTATTTATTGCGTTTTCAATTTTTGGGTTGTATGGGAGGTGGTCGTGTCTGTAAGCGGATGACGTCCATTTTTCAAAGACATCTTTGTGTTGATATAAAACACATACATACCAAATTTTATACATTCAATTTTCGCGTTGTACGGGAGGTAGGCGTGTCCGTGAGCGGATTCCAAAAAAATTCAATAGTGCAGATCCTTGGGTCCACGTGACCATGTGTACCAAGTTTCATCCAATTATCTCAACTCCTTCTTATCCTGTGTATACGGACAACACACAGACGGACGGACGGATGGACGGACATGGATAGCTCGACTCACGTGGTGACGGTGATCAAGAATATATATACTTTTCTATACCGGACTCGCTTCGTTCTATGCGTTACAAACGTTTGCACAAAGTTAATATACCCTGACCTTTCAGGTTTAGGGTATAAAAAGTTTAAACTTAGATTCTGTCAAAAATTCTCTAAGAACATTGGAAATATTCTCAATAATAAACAAAAAATAAAAAAATCATACTTCAAAAAATTCAGACAATAAACAAAAAAAAAAAACATACTTGAAGTTTTGAAAAAAATATGAAACTAACAATTTGCATTATTTTATCAAAAATTTTTGAAATATTTTGATGTTATATGTCAAAGTTTTAGAATTTTTACTACAGTGCAGCTCAAATATGTTTTTTAATCTCAGTTTAAATTTTTAAACAGAGTTTAAGTAAACTGCCGATAAAAATGAGATAAGTTACGAAAATAATTTTAACTGAGTTTAAAATTTAAACTTTGTTTACGAAATCTGAGGTTAAGGAATTTAAACTTCGGAGATCAGTTAACGGGCCTTAGGTTGTTAAATTTATTTATTGAAGCAATGCTTCTAGCATTTAGAGATAAAATATGAAAATAATTGTTTTGTTGTTTTTTTTAAATAAATATTAAATTAAAAGATATATTCGTAAAATAATTCATGTTTGTTTTACTTTTATAAACTTGGTACTCTTACTATGAAATTAATAGTATTCATCATCCTCAGGGTCACCACCATCGCCATTGCCATCATCCTGCAGAGCATTCAGCACGTGACTTACATTTCTTCTCTTGCTATTAGTGGTAGCTGTGACCAACCTCCTATCTACATCTTCAAAGCTGCGTATCTTTTCTTCCCTCTGTCCGTCCGTTTTCTTAGCAAATATGACATTTCCTCTTGTGTACACATATTTATATCCAAGTTTCTTTAGAGCTTGGGCATGACCAAATAATTGTAGCGTTTCTTTATTTAGGTAATCATGAATGTTAACCGTGTTCTTCAAATTTGGATCTGCCTTCACCTTTTTTTCCGCCACCATAAACTTCATCTTTGTCTCATGACTGGAGAATTTAACCAACACGCTTTTTTTGTTGTTTATTTCTGTTGCAGCATTCGCACCACTTGTAACATAATTTTTTAAAAAGCTCACTTTAACTATATCAATGATGGCGACCGGCACCTTCAGTTGCTTTGACAAATCAACAATCAGTTCCGCAGCAGATTTTACGTTCATAGAGTCAGTCAGCCCCCTCACCACAGAGTCGTTCCTAACCCTTTCATCCATCAGAACTTTTACTGAATTTTTTAATTCATCCATCTCTGCCTTCAACCTCAGATTTTCCTTTGCCACCATCTCCACCTTCTTTTGTATAACAGAAGAACAGAAGTTTTGTATAACAGATCCAAGCAACTCATCATACCGCGATGACAGAAATCAACAGACTTTTTTATTTCATCTAGGTTACTAAGCTTATCGTGTTGAATTGGCTCGACGTAAGCTTATCCTTTTCTGCTGAGTCACCCTTCTGTTTGCATCCAGGGCAGGAGTAGACTTCATCAGATTGGTCTGTAGCATGCTGATACTGCTGAGTACTCAATCCACTGCACAAGGCATGGATCCATTTAGTGCACTTGTCGCACTGAATGTAGTCTCCATCAATACGCCGCTTGCAGCACCCACAGTTCACCTTCCTTTCCATCCCTTGTTTCGGTGTCATAATATTTGCTGCAGTCTTGCACAGCTTTATATTGAGTTTAATTGTATTTGAAGCAATTATAATTATAATAATATCAAATTTAATCAAAAAATCTAATAAATTTTCTTCGCGCTTAATTTATTTTCGTGTTGACAGTTTAAACAGCGTTGCCAGTATTCTGTCGCGGTAACATTAATCTTATTACCGAAGAAATTCACCATTTGGTAACTAATACTCCCTTTTGGTATTCTGCAGCCACTCGTTACCGGTGAATGTTGTTACCATCTATTTAGGTGGTAACAAGCAAAACAGCTGATTTATTATTGCTTAGATTAAAACAAGTGCTCGAAAACTGATAAAGAACTTCATAAGGTGCAATTAATTCCATGTATTTACTTTTCATTTTTCATTGTTTACATATCACCACATTATAAAACAGAATTGCAAGATGCAAGAAAAGAGCTTTATTTCAATATGGTGAGCTTACAACGTTTGACAGCGTTACCGAGTGCACATAATACCAATTTCTAAGACCGGTAACGAGTTTCGGTAACAATATTGCTATTTCCGGTAACACAGAGAATCGGTCTGTAATAGGTGGTTTGGTGGTACCCCCTCCCCCATCAGCTACCCCTCAGCTCCCCTCCCCACCCTTTGGAGATCAAAACGTTATAAAAAGTGAATAATATGTTTCCAAACTGGCATTATGTACGTTTTGTATCAAAAAATTAAAAAAAAGAATGAAGTATAAAAAACTTTGTTTTATATTTGTGAAGAAATTAAGTAGCACTATATTAAGTAAAAAAAATTATAACAATCGACTCTAAGAATTCAAAGATATAAGCAAAAATATGCACTGGCGTGACGTTACAAAAAACAGAATTGTTTTTCGACTTAGATTTGAAAATTTGCAAAACTCTCGAATTGGGCAAGACTTTTTATACAAAACTTTATTTGGGAAAATTTAAAATAATATAAGTTTATTTTGCTAGTTATCAAATTAAAAATTCTCTTCTCGGTTTTTTTTTTATTAGGCTTAGTCATCTGGCGTGACGTTACTGGCGTTAAGTTAAAATTTGTTTAAAAAAAATATTTGACGTAAATAAAACAAAGTTAAGCTATTATATATTATATTTTTTAACTCTTGCCCGATTGACCATGAAAAGTTTGAATAAAATTTCACTAAAATACCTGCAACAAAATTCAGTAACGAAATCAGGCAAATTTTGAACTCTGCAGTGGTTCAGCCGTGATGGTCCCAATTACATACGCACCAACGATAAGAATATACTTTGAATTTAGTGACATTTTTTCTTTAGGAATTTGTTACGGTAAATTTTTGTATGACAACGTATACATGTTAGACCGTTTTTTGGATGAATCGGGTGTGAGGATTTCATATCTGGCGTAAGTTTTGCCCTAGCTGTGTACGTTTTAAAAAAAAAATTTTTTAAAAATTCTTATCGAAAAAATTTACAAAATTGAGGGTGCGATGGGGTAAAGTGCACCTCCAGCCCCCTTTTTCTTTTTTTTGTTTAATAACTTTTCAGGCCCGAACCGAAAATCACCCAGGCAACATCGCTTTAAAAATCGACCCAGCCTAATGTACAGTTGCGGTCAAAATAATAGCAGTGCTCTAAAATTCAGACATGCTTGAATCAATAATACTAGTCTAAAAAAGTAGGATCCGGAAAACCCAAAATAATTTCTATATGACCTTTCAACGCTGATTCCAAATCTGTACTCAATTTTTACTGTTGTGGTAGGATTTTCAAGATACAGGGTGTTTTACACTTGTCTAGTTTTATTAATCCAGAATTTAAACAACACACCATAAGATAAAAAATTAAATTTTGTATTTTAGAGAAAATACGAAACGTTCCAACGGTATATCAACTTTTATTGTCTTATGTGTTGTAGCGGAGCTATAATTAAGAGATAATCAAACGAAATGTCGCCAAATTTTGTATCTTTTGTTTTAGCGAAGCTATAATCGTCCAAAGTTAAAATTTAGAAATAAACTGTGGATTTAGTGTTTTGTTACATACAAAACAGTCACTTTAACTTTGAACGATTATAGCTTAGCTAAAACAAAAGATACAAAATTTGGCGATATTTCGTTTGATTATCTCTTAATTATAGCTCCGCTACAACACATAAGACACATAACAACACATAAGGTGGATAGCCGTGATGATCACAATTACATACGCACCAACGAAAAGAATACACTTTATGTTTTATTAAATTTTGATATAAAAGTTCGTGAAATTTTTTCTTTAGGAATTTGTTACGGTAACTTTTGTATGACAACGTATACATGTTAGACCGTTTTTTGGTTGAATCGGGTGTGAGGATTTCATATCTAGCGTTAGTTTTGCCCTAGCTGTGCACGTTTTTAAAAAAAAATTTTGGAAAAAATTCCTATAAAAAATGTATTTTAACGATATTATAACCATAAAGAAGATATAACTCAAATTGAGAAATTTTATGGTACGAAGTAAAATTTTTTTTAAGTATTAAAATATAAAAAAATCGTGGTCTAAACCTGGCATATTAAATACATATTTTAAGGTAAGGTCACGTACAGAAATATTTGTAAATCCAAATTTAGAAAATTATCTTCGACACCACTTCTTATGCCCATGATATAAAATCTAATATTAATTTTTTTGAAAAAGTTAAAAAATTGAGTTCTAGTATACATTTCTCTAAAACAAGAGAATTGATATGCAAAAACTATGCAAATTATTAATTCATCATATTTAAGGAATACCCCAACTCTATAATCAATGCCATCGAAATAAATGGTTACAATCAAAAGTTTTGTGCTATCCCAAGTACAACTTTCGCTTCGAATATCCTTCATACATGGTAATGTGGGTAAAAATTGTGAGTATCATCGTGTTAGGTAAGATATTGTAAGTTAAACTGTAAATGGATTGATTTGACAAGCTCTGAGCTAGATGCATTTATTGGGATTTTGTTGGCTTTTGGTCTCAGCCGTAATAATATGCAAGACTCCAGTATATTGTGGCGTTATGATTCGCTGCCCATATTTCGTGCGGCTATGTCGCACAAACGATTCATTACTCTGTCCAAATATATTCGATTCGATAATAGTCGTACGCGGGCATTTCGACAGCAAACAGATAAAGCAGCTTCTATTCGGGACCTTTTGAATTTTCTCAATGAAAATCTGCAAAATTATTATGATCCTTATGAAAATATCACTACCGATGAGCAGTTATTTCCGTACCGTGGGCGCACAAAGTTCACCCAATATAACCCATCAAAACCTGCAAGGTATGGTATCAAAGTTTGGTGGGCATGCGATGCTAAGACGAAATTTCCATTGAAAGGAAAACTATACACAGGAAAGGAAGGAGACGATCGGGAGATAAATCAAGGTGAAAACGTTCTAATGTATTTGGCAAATCGTTACGAAAACAGCGGCAGAACGATTATATCTGATAATTTTTTCACCTCATTGAATGGCGCTAAACGACTGGCTGCTATGGGACTGGCATTTGTTGGCACCATTCGAGCAAACAAAATATGTCTTCCTAAGGAAGTTATGAAGAGCACCAGACGACCAATTCTTTAAGTGTGTTTGGTTATCATGAAAATCTTGATGCACTTTTCAGCTACGTGCCCAAAAAAAATAAGGCAGTCAATTTAATTTCAACCGTGCATTACATGAAATATGTTTAAGGCGTAGCCAAGAAACCGGAAGCAATTTTATTTTACAATTCAACTAAAGCCGGAGTCGATACGATAGATCAAATGCTCACTCATTACACAACAAAACGGTCAACCAGACGCTGGACATACGCGTTTTTCTCAACATGATTGATGTGATGGCATTGGCAAGTTACATTATATGTAAGCTAAATGATGAAAATACAAGAAAAGAAAGAAGACGCATATTTTTATATAAACTTGTAAAGCAATTGGTACTAGCCAACGTTGAAAATCGCATCAATAATCCGCACATTGTGGCTCAACCAACAACTCGTAAAGCATTTGAAGCGTACTTTGGGAGACCTCTCAATATACCAAACCATAATGTGGCTTCACGCAGTGGTCCAGACACATTAGCTGCCAAAAAAGATTGCAGAATTTGCCTGCAGCAAGTTGACAAAATACGCCGTAAGACACGCTATTTTTGCTGCAAATGCAACAATCCTGTTTGTCAGCAACATTCAAAAGTAGATTATTTATGTTTTTATTGCCTTCCGCAAAATTCTGAATAAAATATTTCAATGTATTCTTCATAATAGTTTTCTATTTTGTCATAAACATTTATTACTTTACCCATAATAAAGAGAAATGTATATAGAAAAAAAAATTGTTGCCCTTTTCATTCCAAAGATTTTTTTCAGGTATATTTTTTCTTCCTCAGGTAGCTAATAATATAGTAAAAAGAAATAAAATCTAAAAATCTTACCTCTACAAGGGGTGATTTTTGTAGATAGCCAAGCGGCTACCAAAGCGCTGGAATGCAAAACAAACAAAGCCCGAACGGTACTAAACTGCAAACAAGTTATGAACAGTAGTCCGTATCGAAAAATTTAGATCGTATTCTTAGAGGTCTCAAAAGTTGCATAGGCTTGTCAAGATTACCCAAAAAATATTTTATAAAAAATAAAGGACATCTTCCTGCCCGCAAGGACTAATTTGTTTTTTGGGAAAAACAATAAAATAGAACGATCTTAAAATCTTAAGTGCTTTTTTTAAGAAAAACCACACATGTCTTAAAGCAAAAGTAATAATGCAGTTTAACTAACAATTTCTTGCCACACACGGTGCTACTCATGATTTTTACCAACAGTATCCTGTATGAAGGATATTCGAAGCGAGAGTTGTACTTGGGATAGCACAAGACTTGATTATAAGCATTGGTTATACATTTTGGTGGTACTGTTTATAGTGTTGATGTATTCCATAAATAACATGAATTAATAATTTGCATAGTTTTTGCATTTGTATTCTCTTGTTTTAGAGAAATGTATACTAGAACGCAATTTTTTAACTTTTTCAAAAAAATGAATATCTGACTTTTATGTCAAGTGATTCAGAAGTGGTGTAGAAGATAATCTTCTTAATTTGAGTTTTTTGAAAATTTCTGAACATGATACTGCCAAAAAATATTTATTTAATATATCAGCTTAAGACCACGATTTTTTTTTCTCTTTCGATATTCTAAAAAAAGTTATTTCCTAGCATCAAATTTCTCAATTTGAGTTATGTCCCCTTTATGGTTATAATTTCATAAAAACACAATTTAAAAACAATTGTTTAGTCTTTTGAGACCAACTGAATGGCATAAAATGTATTTTAACGCTATTATAACCATGAAGAAGATATAACTCAAAAATGAGAAATTTGATGGTACGAATTAAAATTTTTTTTTAGTATTAAAATATAAAAAAAAATCGTGGTCTAAGCCAGGCATATTATATACATATTTTAAGGTAGGGAAGTATTTGAAAAATCCAAATTGAGGAAATTATCTTCGACACCAATTCTTATGCCCGTGATATAAAATCTAATATTAATTTTTTTGAAAAAGTTAAAAAATTGCGTTCTAGTATACATTTCTCTAAAACAAGAGAATTGATATGCAAATTATTAATTCATCATATTTAAGGAATACCCCAACTCTATAATCAATGCCATCGAAATAAATGGTTACAATCAAAAGTTTTGTGCTATCCCAAGTACAACTTTCGCTTCGAATATCCTTCATACATGGTAATGTGGGTAAAAATTGTGAGTATCATCGTGTTAGGTAAGATATTGTAAGTTAAACTGTGTTTATATTTTTTCTTTAAGACATATGGGCATTTCCAAACTGGCGTTATGTACGTTTTGTACGGAAAAATTAAAAAAAAAGAATGAAGAAGTCTTAGTTTTAAAAACTTTTTTTTATATCTGCGTTGTAATGAAGTTGCTCTATATTTAGTAAAATAATTATAACAATCGACTCTAAGAATTAAAAGATATTAGCAAAAATATCCACTGGCGTGACGTTACAAAAAACCGGAGTGGTTTTCGACTTATAGTACGTTCACACTGATTTCTAAATGCGCATTTAGAAGTTCGAAAATTCAACCAAATGTCAAGTGTTCACATTAGGGAGAAGCGTAAAATGCGAATTTAAATTGACAAGTATTCGAACATGCATTGACAATTATTCGAACAGTATCCGAACATTTATAAGGCTGTGTGCCAATCGGAAACTTTTCACTCGTGGTAGGAAGAAAAATTCTGAGTTGAACAAAATTTCTGTCTATTGAAATTGAATTGTAATTTTTACTGTGCCAAATGAAGCATGAAAAGTTAAATGCTGCGTTTTCTAATACTTTTTTTATTCAAAATTTAATAAATAATAAATACTGCTGCTTTGCGTAAAATAAGATTATTAAAACAATAGTTGTGTAAACATGTATAAAAATTAAACAAAAAACCATTTGGTCTTTTGACAAAAATAGGTCGTCGTCAATGTAATATCTAAATTGTGTTAATTTAATTGTGTTAATTAATTAATTACCAATGAATGCTGCTCAGTACATATGTTGTTCAAATTAGTATTTTGTACTGAAATGTATTGAAATGTAAAAACAAAATCGACGTTTCTGCACATGTAAAATTTTTCACTTATCAGTTTAGTGTAATTAACCATCGATTTATTCATAATTATTTTCATTCAACATGTTTTTGATATCATTTTATTCCATTTATAAAATATACTAATGAAAAAAAAAATCAGTAGCAGTGCTAAAATTTTGTCCACCTTGACCTTGCAACACCCGAAGTTGCAAATTTTTAGTAAACCATACAAAATTTGAACACGTGCTTTAAAAAAAGTTCCAGTTGTACCCATTCTAAAATTAACCTTGATATATTTTACGGTGATTCCCAAAATATTTTGGCTATACCGAAATCCGTCAGTAAGCTAAACCATTTTGCAAAAACCTCCAAAAATCATGTTTTCCGTATATGTATATATTAACAAGTGTAATAGTTGTAAGCAAATAAACTGTCTCAAGTTAGAGGCCTGAAAAAGTTCGTTCAATTTGCATCAAAAATTTGATAATATTTGCAATTGCATTAATGATAATAATGTTTTCATGTATTTTTTTTAGATTATTTTCACAAAACTTCTAATAACTTTATTATTTCTTATACAATCTTCGTTATCAATATACCATTGGAAAAGTATGGACGGCTGTCATTTATTTTTGGACAGAATTGCTTAAACCGAATAACAAAACAGGACTAATTTAAAAAAAAATTATATTGGAGAAAAGACCTGCTGGAAAAATACTGTAAACCATCAATAGGCATGTGCGGCTCTTTGTTTAATAATGTGTGGCTCTTATTTTATTTCCCCATTTGTGTGCAATTTACCTGAAGATAAAATTTTCAAAATCCAAAATACTGTATATTTATACTCTATAATTACATTTATAAATCCTTATATACATTACATTTTGAGCACTACACCACCGCCCGCACATTGCATTAATGAAAAATTAATATATTCTGAATATTAACAGCATCCAGAAGAATCAAGCAATACTATTTTTTCAGAAAAAAATATCAAAATAATGTAGCTAATATATTTTACACAACCCTCCTCTTAATTTTTCCAAACTTCAATGCAACTAAGACATGCTTTTTTCTTTAATTTTCGTTTGTGTCAAAAATTCTCTTCCCTCTTGTCAAAATTTATACTGTACCCTTAGTATCAATCCGAGTCAAAAGTTTCCGATTGGCACACAGCCTAAGTAAAAAAAATCTGACAGTTAACAAAATTGACAACTAATGAAACGAGTTCAAGTCAGAGATGAGCAAAAAGTAGCGAGTAGCAGTTTTTCGAATATCGAATCAGGGTCGCAAAGTGCTAAATGCTCATTAGAAGTAGCATTTAAGTGAATTAACTTGACAGAATTTTCTACGGGTAAATGCGCATTTAGAGAAGCATTAATGAAATAAATGCGAATTAAGCTTTAAATGCGCATTTAGCTTGCAGTGTGAACATAGTATTAGATTAGAAAACTTGCAAAACTCTGCGAATTGGGCAAGACTTTTTATACAAAACTTTATGTGGACGAATTTAAAATAATATGAGTTTATTTTGCTGGTTATCAAATTTAAAAATCTTTTTTTGTTTTTTTTTTTTATTAGGCTAAGTCATCTGGCGTGACGTTACTGGCGTTACGTTACTTACATTTCCATCCGTTTGTCTGTCTGTCTGTCTGTCTGCTCCGTATAGGCTCGCGCACCGTATATCCGATTGTAAAAAAGTGGGCGGAAATATTAGGGCGTGGCACTTTATAATAACTCCTAAATACCTGAACCTTTTTCAATGAAATTTGATATGAAGGTTCAACTGCGCCCAAGATATAACATAGGCTATAACAATTCCAAAGACTTCCGCAAAAGGGCGCTTTAAATAGTAATTTTTATAACTCAATAACTCTCAAATGACTTGACCGATTTTACTAAAATTTGGTACGTGAAATAACTTGACCCTACAACGGAATTGAGGCTACTTAAATTTCAAAAACTTCCGTAGGAGGGGGTTTTATTCAATCAACTAACGTCAACTAATTATCTAATGTCTGGCTCATTCACGTCAAAACGGATGAACCGATTTTGGTAAGATTTGTATCTGTTACTGAAATAGATCCTATGATTCTAAAAGTTCTTTCGACAAAAATCAAGGCATCAAGGCAAATGAAGTCAAGAGCCAAAGCCTAATGAATAAAAAGAAGTTTTACGAATACGAGCAGATGCTATATAAATATGAACAAAAATCAACCGAACAGAATCGATCAAAACCGAAGTTGAACAAAGGCAATCCAAAAAACGAATCGATTCCAAAAGGATTTTTTAAAATTAGAATTTTGTTTTTGAGATAAAAATCCATATTAATTGCATGCTAAGAAAAACTTTAAACGCATTGTTTTCGAAATGACTTTTTCAAACTGCGTGACCATTGTTCTCAGAACCCAGATGTCAGATCCAGACGTTGAAGATGTAATTTTTTTTTTAAATATGAACTGCAGGTACTGTTTTACGGAAATAAGACTACACACTTTTGACGGAGGAAAGGGCTTTTGCCCTTTGGGGTTTTCCCCAAAAAACGATAATTTAAAAATTTAATTTATAATTTAAAAATGTTAAAATGAGAGCAGTTTTAAAAATCGTACTTTTTCTGTGCTCAAGGCACAACCCCGAGTAACACCGGGTAACATCCGCAAGTATATTATATTTTTTTAACTTCTACCCCATCGACCATGAGAATTTGGAAAAAAATTCCACTAAAATACCTGCAACCAAATTCAGTAACGAAATCAGGCAAACTTCGAAATTTGGCGTGACGTTACTCACTTTTCAAATTTAATATAAAATTAACGGTTTTTCTTCTTCACGATTTTTTTATAAAATTTACTTAGGCCCGTTAACTGATCTCCGAAGTTTAAATCAGAGTCATAACTGTTATAAGAAATATCTTTAAAAATTGGACCATAACAGTTATATTGTAAGAAAAAAAATATTTATCAATAATAACTATTATTTAAAAAAAAAAAAAGTTTTCTCTGAAATAAGAGTTATGAATGAAGAAAATATTTTTTCGTTGCTGATAACGTTTATTTTCAATTTTTATTTTTTTACGTTGCCTCATAACTGTTATAGACGAGAAAAATTTTTTTTACGTTGCTCATAATTTGTATGAAATAAAAAAATCTTTGTTACTTTTTTACGGCAACATGTGTTAGATTATCAATTGTAATTTTTTTTTCTTTCTCTCAGTAAGAGAATAAGGAGTTTTCACAAAATTAGGCATTCATAAAAAATGCAGTTGTGAATGCAAAGTAAGTGTATTCTTAAATCGTATTTTAGGGCAACAGCAGTACAAGTGATTTTTCGGAAAAAAATTAGTTACATAAGTATGAGAACGCAAAGAAGAAATTGATATTGCATTAAAAAAATCATTCATTGCAGTAATTTCACATGTCATTTCAGTGAGTAACCGCGAATTTCACAATTTTGTATAAACGTATTTAAATTGTTTGTTAGAGAAACAGAAGTACAAGTGCACTTGGACTAGACTCCTGAATAAAATAAAATTTTTGTTTAGGCGAACAGTAGTATAATTGCAGTTGCTGTACTTCTTTTTCTGATTTTTCTTAACCGTAGAATTGAAAAAATTTAAATTTTGTATAAAACTTTATCACACGAAGAACCAACTCAGTTTAAAAAAAACAAAAATACAGTAAAAAACAAGCAACTAAAAACGATGCAAATGGAAGATTTTTCTAGATAGTGACAATAAGGCGGTGCCATGCCCCCTTTCCAAAGATTGCTGAAATTTATCAGTCGAAGGGCACGACTCAATAGTTAGTTCTAGGTCAGTCAAAGGTCAAAACTTGTGTTTACCGAAAATTTGTGTTCTTTAAAAATGCAACGCCACTAGCGGGTAGGAAAGTGAAAACAAACTTTACGACCTATTCTCATACCTACCAAATATATAAAAAAATTTCGACTACAAACACAGTGACGCGAAATTTTTATATATTATGCTTGGTTTTCATTTAGTCATTTTTTGTTTGACATGAAATTTAAAAGTTTAAAAAATCACATAAATATAATTTTTTTGCTATATCATTTAAATATCATGCTTTATCAAAAATATCATTTTTGCTAAAAGTTATGAGCAACGTAAAAAATTTTTTCTCGTTTATAACTGTTATGAGGCAACGTAAAAAATATAAATTGAAAATAACTGTTATGAAGCAACGTATAAAATATTTTTCAAAATATCGACAACTTTTTCAACCTAAAAAAATAAATAACTGTTATTTTGGGTCTCTGGTTTAAATTTCTTAACCTCAGATTTCGTAAACAGAGTTTAAATTTTAAACTCACAAGGAAAGGTCCCCAGGTGACAGTCTCCGATTTGAATGATTTTCGGATATGTGATAGAAGACAAAAATCTAAGGTCGACGTATTTTTTTATATGTGCTCAATCGATGGTTTAGGGTGTCAAACTCGCGTTCAAAAATCAGCGAAAATTTCGTTTTTTTGCTTTAGTTTCGCTATTTTCCATGGAAACATTTACAAATTTGGTACCAAACGAAAGCTTTAAGAAAACCACACACGATGGCATCAATTTTTCATAAGAAAATACCAAATAACAAAACATTAAAGTCTACAATTTTTTCAACTTGCTACAGATAAAAAAATACATGTAACAAAATCAGTTAAAATTTAAGGATGCAATATGTTTTTTTTTCAAAATGCTTTTACCATACGAAAACACAAGCAATATTCTTAACATTCCATGTTTTTTATTGATCTTAAAGCATTTTCATTTTTCAAGGTTAAGGTTTACTTTTTCTGGACTTGCCGTTATTCATTTTGATTATTCATTTTTCTTTATTCAGAATAATGCCTTAATTTTTATATTCAATTGAATGCTATTCATAAAGAATGCAATTCACAAAGAATCGTTATTTATTTTGCATTCATACATTCATTTTTTATTCATTATTCATTTTTTATTCATTATTAATTTTTTATTTATTATTCATTTTTTATTCATTATTCTTTTTTATTCATTATTCATTTCTTATTAATTTTTTTTCATTATTCATGTTTTATTCATGAGATAACACTATTGTCAAGATATATACATAAGATTAATTTTCTTCCAATTTATATATTTGGTTCAACATTAATTCAATGTTATAAAAATTATTAAAAAACAAAATGTAAAGCTTTCCGAACGCTGGTCGCTAAAAACAGAACTGCACAATACAATCAAAATCTTCTTCTTCAAAATACTTTTAGTCAAGTTGGCTCCAGTTGCGCCAGAGTGTAAAACACGTTAGAGTAGTAATTTAGGGTTTCTGTTGTGCAGCTGACACTATTTTCATTCTATTCACGTGAAGGTGACCAGTTGCGAATTTAAAACTGAAATTTTACTTATAATAAAATAATAATCAATCCATTTTTTAAAATTGATTGTGAATTCAAAATTTTATTCATAGTTCAATTTTGCATTCATTGGCATTCTTATTTCGTTATTCACTGATTCAAGTTATTGTAAAAGTAATAAAATTGAATGCATTGTTTTACAGCTTTGGTTGAGAGCAACTTGCTGAGATTGTCAAAACTACAAGGAAAGGTCCCCAGGTGACAGTCTTCGATTTGAATGATTTTCGGATATGTGCTAGAAGACAAAAATCTAAGGTCGACCTTTTTTTTTTATACGTGTTCAATCGATGGTTTAGGGTTTCAAACTCGCGTTCAAAAATCAGCGAAAATTTCGTTTTTTTGCTTTAATTTCACTATTTTCCATGGAAACATTTACAAATTTGGTACCAAACGAAAGCTCTTACAAAACCACACACGATGGCATCAATTTTGCATAAGAAAATTTTGTTGTAATTTTGTTGTTGTAATTTTTAGTAATGTTTAGTCGATATCATAGAAGAATGTTGACACAATTATTTCATATTAATTTATGTTAGATTTAAGGCAATTTTTAAACTTACCTTTTTTTTGTTTTTTAAATTTTTTTACTGTGTATATTAAAATTTTTGTTTTATTGAAATGCATTTATTAACATTAGAGAAAAAATTTTATTACACTAAAAGTACCCAATATGGGTATCAAAAATTTTATTTTCTTATGGCCTATTCTTATGTTTAAATATTTTATCAAAAAAGTTGACATTTCATAGGGCTTCCATACAAAATGCGTGTTTTTTCTTGTAAGTGTCATCGCACCAGTAAACAATAGTTTTAATCATCCAAAGTACCAATTATGGACATGTTTACGATATGCAAAAGAAATGGAATGCATTTTTTCATATTTCTTTAAAAAAAAATTTTTTGAATTTTAACAGTAAAAATCATAAAAATCTTCTTCTAATTTCAAAACATCAACTTTGTGAATGAATAACTCATCAGATATGAAAATAATTTTTTTTATTTAAATTTTATAATAAAAAACATCAATTTTAAAATAAGTTCACGTCCTTCAAAGTGCATTTCGGCTTAAATTCGATTTGATATTGTTTTTTTAAAAAAACATTATATTTTTGATAGATCTTTAAAAAAGTACCACTCACTGCAATTTTTTAGTAAATATTTTTTAATTCAAAATTTGTATTATTATCTCTCATTAATATGGTTTACCGAAAAAATGTATAAAGAGATAAGAATTATGTAAAATATTTTTTGTTTTAAAATGTGAAAAATTAACCTTGTGAAAAGTGAATATTTAAGTCATTTTTACTTTTGTGCTTAACATCTGGTATTTAACACAATATTAATTAAAGCACATTAATAAAGGGTGAGATTCAAAAACATTCTTCTATGATATCGACTAAACATTACTAAAAATTACAACAACAATATTACAACAAAATTTTCTTATGCAAAATTGATGCCATCGTGTGTGGTTTTGTAAGAGCTTTCGTTTGGTACCAAATTTGTAAATGTTTCCATGGAAAATAGTGAAAGTAAAGCAAAAAACGAAATCTTCGCTGATTTTGGAACGCGTATTTGACACCCTAAACCATCGATTGAGCACATATAAAAAAATACGTCGACCTTAGATTTTTGTCTTCTATCACATATCCGAAAATCATTCAAATCGGAGACTGTCACCTGGGGACCTTTCCTTGTTAGTAACAATTATTATATGATTCTTAGGGTTCAATTCCTGCTTGCGATGATAATTTTATGAAAATTTTCATATGAATTGAAAACGTAAGCCTAGCGTCACGAATAAGAGACCTTGAAATTTCACTCGCCGCCAAAAAAGTTTCACTTCAAAAAGTTATTGTATATTCCTGCTTTTTGTTGTTCATCGCAACTGCGCTGCGGAAGTACTGATCTTATTTTTCAAAATCAACCAATCAAAATTGAAAACAAAATTTATGTCAGAAAATAATTTGTAAGCCGGAATTTCACTTCACAATTTTTTTTTAAGAAAATAATTTATTTTTTATGTAATTTGTTTTTATTTTCTCTCCCAAGCTGCAGGTTGCTGCAGGTCGTCGGTGTAGCACCGTACTTGTGCGATCAAATGTTCTGAATGGTTGCGCATTTAAATATTTATATAGTTCAAAAAAGGATTTAAGGCTTCGGCTGTGATATCCTGCGTCGCAAAACGGTTTTCGAAATAAAACAACAAAATTTGTCGGTGGTTTTTGAATGACTGTGTCGAAAAACAGTAAAAACACACACAAAAAAACATAAAGTTCAGCAAACAGTACAAAAAGAGCAAGAAATTACGCTCAAAAAAAATTATAAATAATTTCTCAATGCGCATCGAAAAATTAAACTAAAAAATATACTTCTCTTTTTAAACGGGCTATAACAATAATTGTTTAGTCTTTTGAGACCCATTGAATGGCATAAAATGTATTTTAACGAAATTATAACCATAAAGGAAATATAACTCAAATTGAGAAATTTGATGCTACGAAGTAAATTTTTTTTTAGATATTAAAAATATATTAAAAAAATCGTGGGCTAAGCCTGGCATATGAAATAAATATTTTAAAGTAGGGTCATCTTCAGAAATATATAAAAAAATCCAAATTGGGAACATTATCTTCGACACCACTTCTGATGCCCGTGATATAAAATCTTATATTAATTTTTTTGAAAAAGTTAAAAAATTTCATTCTAGTATACATTTCTCTAAGATAAAATAATACATTTGCAAAAACTGCAAATTATTAATTTATCATATTGAAGGAATACGCCAACACTATCAACAATGCCATCGAAAGTTAGACTAAATGGTTACAATCAAAAGTTATGTGCTATTTCGAGTATAACTTTCGCTTCGAATATCCTTCATACAGGATACTGTGGGTAAAAATCGTTAGTATTATCGTGTTCGGTAAGATATTTTAAGTTAAACTGTATTTAAATCTTTTCTTTAAGACATATGTAGCTTTTCTTACAAAAATCAAAGCATTTTAAGATCGTTATTTTTTACTGTTTTTCCCAAAAAACAACTTTATCCTTGCGGAAGAGGAAGATGTCATTTTATTTTCATAAATGTTCTCGACAACTTGATGATCTTGACAACTACATGCAACTATTGAGACCTCTTAGAATGTGAAATTCGAAAAAATAATGTTATTCGATACGCCCTATTGAGCATCAATCAATTAAAATTTTGATCAATTTGTTATGGATTACAAAATTAATTGCAATTGAACCTGCGACCCCACGTGCAAGTTATCACTTGAAAGTAGAGAAAACATATTATCTTGGAAAATTTCGAAATAGGATGCAAGTACTTGTTAGTCAAACCTAGCAAGTCTTATTTAAAATATAAATTTTTAAATTCACATGCATCTAGTTTTGTTCCAAAATCGAAAAGCCATATGGAATCAAACAAAAATATTTTTTGGTAAAAAAAATAATTTCATGAAATGTTGTGAAACTTCATGTAAAATTATCACCATTTATAACAATTCTATGTGCAATATCATTTGTATTTAGTTTTAACAATATGTATTGAAATTTTAGATATTTCTATACATTAACCATATTAACCGTATTATTTTACAAACAAAAAAACAAAACAAAAAAAAAAAACACAAATTGGCCATTTCAGTGATCAATTGTGTTGTGTGTGTTATTTTTTTAATGTTTTGCACACAATTGACCGAGAACTGGACCTACATGTTTTATGCCGACTCCGAACGGCTAAAGTTCATGCTCTCAAGAAGCTTTACATGGATTATCTCCAATTAGCACTTGAACCAATTGAAGTTTTGAATTTGATTATTACCAGCACTTGAACTGACAATAACTAGCTGATAACGAGATGGTTTAACAAAACGTATGTCTTAATGTAACTTTTCAACTGAGCCTTTAATATAAAATTTCTTCTTATATATAAGAAAAACAAATTACTTAAAATAACAAACGTATGTAAAGGATATTTTTTTTAAGGTATAGAACTTAACTTTACTGTTCTAACTGGCGGCCATTTTGTCAGCTGTCAAATGATTTGTGTTTACTGTGGTTTGGCATTTCAACATGAATAGACTGACGCCTGAACAACGGTTCCTAATTGTGCAAATTTGTGTCGAAAATAATGGTTCTGTTCGAAATTTCATAAGAGCATTTTGTTTAGCGATGAAGCTCACTTTTGGTTGAATGGCTACGTCAATAAACAAAACTGCCGTTTTTGGAGTGAAGGTAATCTTCAAGTGTATGTTGAGACACCGTTACATCCAGAAAAACTGATTGTTTGGAGTGCTTTATGGTCTGGTGGAATCATTGGTCCGTATTTCTTTAAAAACAATGCTGGCCAGAACGTTACAGTCAATGGTAACGGCATTACCGTGAAGAAGGCGTGAAGAAGGTTTTTTGACGTAGAATTACGTCTTACAGCGCGGTTTGTATGGGGTCGTTTTAACATATTTTTTCAAGGCCATGCAACGTTTTTGACGAATACTTCAGGGTATACCTACAGACTTTAATACTCATCGTTCAAAGAAAATATATATACTAAAATATCAGATATATCCTGCGCTGAATGAATATATTATTTTGGATTTTGTCACTATTATATTAAAGTCACAAAATAGTAAAATATAAGAAGAAAAATGCATGTTTTTATATAAGAAAATCAATCATCAACTTTCTTTGCTCTCTTTGTTTTTGTTTCGTTGTTTTTGCTTGTGTTGGTTTTGTTTTGTACGAACTTTGTTCTCTACTCCACGGCATTGGCAGCATTGGTTCTCTACTCAACGTTAACAGAGTCATCCGATTAGATTTAACTCTGATGAAAGAAATGACGCATCATATTTCGTTTTGTGCTATTACCCAATAGGTTGCGCTATATGTTCGGCTGACATGATGTATGCATCTAACGATCATTGGTTATTGCGTCTAGTAGGAAGTAGCAGAACTAAATATGTGAAATGAACAACCTACTGTTAATTTAAGAAATGAACCAGGTTTCGTTCTGGATAAATTGTTGTTTTTGTTGTCAATGGAAATTAATTTGGATGATCAACCATTTACATCCCACTACTCATTTTATTGTAGCTCGCAAACTATACATGGGACAGAGACGAAAGTGGCACCCATTCAGCCAAATCGCCATTGAAGGCCATTTGCTCAGCTTGAGGTATTTCGATTTCTTGAAAAATCTAGGCATTCATTTTATTTAAAATTAAATTGAAGTCAAATTTAGTGTAGCTCGCAAACTATACATCAGACAGAGACGACAGTGACACCAATGAAATAGACATTCGCTTAGCCTTCTTTTCTACTAAGTCAATGCACTCAACCTGTCAAACTTAACAAAATGATTGAAAGAATTTGACATTTTGCTTGCGTCTTTTGCTTGCTCTATTTATCTTGCTTACTTTGAACTTTTTCTGTGTTTTGGTCTCGAAGAGAAGTCCATCACTTGAGTGTTATTAATTTATTTATTAATTTTCGGAAGATATATAAAAAAATATGTGCAAAATAGACAAAACAGTCGGACTTAAGAGACAAAGCAGAAAAGGTTACTATTAAAACGGAATTTTACGTCTACACTTACGATATTATCGAAACTGTTTCTTTTTTTTTTTTTAAAACAGATGTTTATTATATGTGCAAACATATAATTACTCATCAGGGGTATTCACACTGCCTTGGGTAGTTGGGTAGATTGGTAAATGTCATACATTTTGTTTTTGTAAAAGTGCCATTCTACCCAAGTACCAATCTACTCTAGCTGACCCCCTGACTTGTTTGGGTAGATTGATTGAGTACTTTTTTCATGGGTTACCACCTTTTCCAAAAGTAGGCAATAATTGAATTAACAAAAAGCTAAAACAAAGTAAACAAATTATAAGTGAATAAAATAGAAAAATGTGTTAAAATGAAATATTTTAAAATTTTTGAGACACAAATTATTAAATGCCGCAAAGTTCACGTTAAAAATTACTCCTATATAAAATAACTTTTTTACGCCCGTACAATGGCCTAAATTTTGAGCTCATAAAATGACATAAACAATATGGTGGCAACTCTTTTCTAGCTGTCTCTCATCAGCTGTTATTCTAGAAAGTTCTCAATTGGAGTTTAGGGTGCTCGCAGTAATCAAAAGTACTCAATCCACCCGTACTCAACTACCAAAGTCAGTGTGAATACCCCTATCATGTTTTTGTAGGTTTAGTTCGCACCAGTTCACATGAGTTATAAAATTGTAGCATTTTAGTTTTTTAATTTAAATTAATGAAATTTTGCGACTAGCAAAAGAGTAGAAAAACACTGCTTTGATTGTGAAAAGTGCCTGGGTAATTCCATTTTGGTTTTGCCGCAGTTGCACTTATAAGCTTGTCAAAATTAATGAACTGCATGAACCACAGAGACTACTGATGAGTCGGAGTAGCGTCCGACTTAACCATGGTCTAGTCTGCTCGGTTGTTCTGCAAAGAACTTTGTTGTTGTACCAAGCCTGTTACTTCAGGAATTATTTGGCATGAAGCTCTAAAAAAATAATTCTTAAAAATATGTTTGCAAAGATAGTGAGCAACAGCTGTTCCGCTGTTGCATTTTTGAACAATGTCAATCAAAAAGTGCTGCCAAATGCTGCTTTTTTTTCTGCCAAATGCAGTATTGGATTTTCGAATTTACCAAATGTGTTTTTATTCAATTTGACCTTGACGCAGAATTAATCAGGTTTTGGCTACCATGTCAATCCAAGCGTTTTTATTGCTTGTGTACTATCATTGTTGAGATCCAAGTTAACTTCTTGGTCTTTTAGAATTCTTTTTGGTCTTGGGTAGTCGGCGCACCATTTTTTAAAGTAAATCCCATCATCATCGCATCGTTTGTTAATGCTGTTGCCCCTAATGGGCTTTTATCTTGATTACTCATTGCAAGTGTTTGCAAGTATTTTGTTGCCACAAAAGGTGCTGCTCTCGTACCGTAGGTAACTAACAGGTACTTAACGTACCGTAGGTTAAGCTGGTAACAGTTGAGTGGTTCTGAAGAATGTTCACTCCACCCTATGAGTTGGTATCTTCGATCTTCACTATGCATGTTGATTTGTCGATGTATTTATTGAATGTCGGTTGTTACAACGAATTTAGGTGCCCTGAAAAAGTAAGATTGAGAACAGTTCACTTTGAACTGTGGGACCGTTGAGCTGTATGTAGTTGAGTGATAATCCCGAAGACATCCCGAAGTTTTGTTGTGCTGCTATCAGGTTTAAGTATACAATGGTGAGGAATGAAGTAATTTGGAAACAAAACATTATCCAGGCTTATTTTTGTCATGTGGCTCAAACCTTCATATTCGCGCATAAAATTGATGTATTGTGTCCGCCGTTCTAGTGCCATAAATCGATTATAAGCCGTATTTTTAAACATTCCCAATTCTGTTGGTTTGCTGGATAATGGAAGCCTGACAATGAATCTGCCGTCGTTACCGCGTTTTGTATTTTGTGTGAAGTGATATTCACATTGTCGTTCAACTTCTTATAGTGCTGGTTCAGTCTCATTTAGTTCTTCGAGTTTCTAAAATCTTTCAATTAGAGTATTGTTTTCGTCTTCACCAGTGAGAACTCCACCTACAACTGTGTTGACGTATGACTGAGTCATCTTGCCAGAGAAGACCCATCTAAAAACGGTGTTTTGTAATATTGGAATGTTATCATCAATTTTAACTTTTCCTACAGACAAGACTTGATGGTAGAATTCGACTCCAATCAACACATCAATTTCTGTGGGCTGGCTGACCTTTGGATCTACTAGTGGTATATTGTCGGGAATTGTCCATTTAGAAGTATCCAATGCCGTCGATGGTTGTGGTGATACAATTTGTTTTAAAACAACAGACTCTAGTGGAGATGTATAATTTGTTTAAGATTTCATAGTGATATGAATGCGATAATGGCTGTTTTGTTTTCCCTTTCCAATACCTTCGTAGTGAACTGATGTTGATTTAGGAGACAATTCTTATTTCTTTACAACTCTTGATGTGACTATGTTTACTTGCGATCCAGAATCCAAAATGGCCTTGCATTCTATTGTCATGCCATTGGAAGCCATCAGGATAATTTTTGCTGTGCCTAGTAGAACATATGACTGTTTCTTGTTAATGTTTAATGCTGACCAGGCGCGCACCCAGGAAAAATTTTTGGGGGTTTTTATTTTCTGACTTATTTAAATTTGTTATTCATTAAATAATGTTAAGAAAACAATGTCTATTTTTCTTTTATTTTGGACCATTGTCCTTGAAATGTTATCAATATTATTTTCTAGACCCCTACGAACAACTTAACAGAGATAGACCCAGTCTGTTTTATTAACCAGTTAACCCAGTTTTATTAACCCATGTCTGCCAAACCAGATCCGCTCACAAGATTTTGATAAAATTTCATACACGATTGTATGATCAATTGATACAAAATGGTCAAAAACAAACATTCAGCTCCATACCTCAATGCATTTTTGAGATATTCATTGGGTTTATTTCAACCCATTAGGCCATCGTGATAGCTTTTCTCCGAATTTTTTTAAAATAATTGCAATGCATTTTCAACGATAAAACTGCTATTGAAATCTGCATCGATTACTTTTAGCGGTGGAGGGCAAAATTAACAACTGACCGGCTGATTTGGTAGAAAAAATACTCAAATCAATTAATTACCTTTTACTTTCTTATTAATAATGCGATCGAGCCAAAGTTGGTGTCGATAAAAACTAAATATTTCTGTTGTGCTTTGAATTATTTTCTATATTTTCTGATTCTGATTCTGAGTCTGGTTACTCTAGTCAAATGGCAGAATTTCAAGGATACATCTAGTAGTCTAAGAAATTTTGATCTATTACCTAACCATCCCCATCAAAAGTATTGCGATATTTCTTACCCAAACTTTTTAGAGATTTTCTGAAAAAAATTATTTTCATGGGTATTTTTCTATCCAAATGGCTTTTCCAATGGCAATTAGGCTAATTGCATATGTTTTGAGTCTTTGTAGCCTCAAGCCTTGTATACTAGGCCGGGTCAATTTTTGTTTTCAAAAAACGTAGGCGCGTAAAATGTTCTACGGAATATTCTGACCATCTTTTCCCAAATAAACACTAAGCCTTAAATCGATTTCGAGCCTCCGGTTTTTCAAAAGAAAGTTTGAATTAGTGTTTTGCTACAAAATGTGAAGAAATTGAAAAAAAGAACAAAAAAATATTATACTAATGTACAAATTTTAGTGGTTTCGAACAAAAATTTTAAATATTAATCTAATATAAAAAAATCTTGTCACGGTGTTTGTGTTTAAACTCCTCCGAAACGACTGGACTGATTTTAATGAAATTTTTTTGTACATTTGGTAGGTATGAGAATAGGTCGTAAAGTTTTTTTCATCCTCCTACCTCCCACCTATCCTAAAAACACAAGTTTTCGGTTTTGCTTTCGACGAAAAGACACACATCAATGAAACTCGGTACAAAGTTACTACTAAGTCGTGCCTTTCGACTCGGAAATTTGAGAAACTTTTGTAAAAAAGGCGTGGCACCACCCATACAATTAAAGTATTTGATATCGAAAAGATTTGGAACTAAATGTTGTAAAGCAATAAAACTCAGTATGAAGTAAATAATTGGTCAGGTTTTTCAAATTGTCGATACAGAATAGTTGTGGAAGTAAGTCACAGAACATTATACCTGGGTCCTGCTACTGGAAAGCTAGAACCGGCATTGTACAAGGGGTGTAACTCAGCCCATATAAGGCACATTTTTATACCCCCACGCGTACTGCGTAAGGGGTATATTAATTTTGTCACGACATGTGTAACGCCCATAAGGAGGCGTGGTAGGCATAAAAAAGTATATATATTCTTGATCAGCATCACCATCTGAGTTGCACAGTGTGTTATTTTCAATTCTAGCGTGCCAAAAGTCATATCTCAAAAAGTATTATAGCTAGAGACATGATATTTTGCACACAGCTTAATAAGGCCAAAAAAATCATTTTTGCAAAAAATGGGCGTAATCGGTCAACTGGCACGCCTACCTCCCATACAACTGGAGCATATAAACCGGCCTAACTTGGGTTGTAGGCATGCTATGGCAATGAAATTTTGTTTCTTACTTTGTTTTACCATTTGCAACCATCTGTCAAAAAGTGGGCGTAATCGGTCAACTGGCACGCCTACCTTCCATACAATTGGAAAAATAATCTGAAAAGGAAAATTAATCAGAAATTGTTATAATTGCTACAGTATTTTTATTCTCTATCAGAATCAGAATTTTCGTTAGAAAACTCAGGAGCTTTCAATAGATCCACAACTTGTGGTGTTAAATTAGATTTTTTGTGTTTTGGTGGTTGCCGCAAAGAATTTATTACAGGATCAGAAGAAATTAACAGCATGTGTAACAAGTCTTCGTTCGTGTTAAATCTGGTGGATTTTCGCGTGAAAAACTTTTTTGAATTACATATGGAATAAATAAATAAAATTCCAACGGGTTCACAAGTTATAGCCGGATTAGTGAGAGCGCATTTTTAATATCCGCCTTTTTATCTTTGTTCACAAACTTTGAACGCGTTTATCTCGAAACCATGTTTTTCGTACTGGTTGCGGCACTAGCGGGTTCAGTTTTTGACGAAATTTTTTTTTTTTTTTTGTATTTTTATAACATGATTCGCTATCGTATGGCACGAGCTTTTTTTAAATTTTTTTTCGGTTTTTTATGAGTTTTTAAATTCAATATTTTTTTCGAAAAAACACTTTCAAATTTGGAATATCACCAAAAATTGAAAAAAAAATTTAAAAAAAAAACTCCTGTCATACGATAACAAATTTTGTTAAGATTTAAAAGTAATTTTTTTCCAGATCGGACAATTTCTGCGACTCCCAGCTCTGCAACCACGAGGCCCGTTTTTTTTTCTCTGCCGCCAGTTTGGAGCTCTATGAAACCATGTTGGAGTGAAAAATTTATTTTTTTGAACTTTTTTTCTTGTAATTTGTTCAATCCTCTACAATTATAAAAACAATTTGGAAAAATGTTTGTTTTTGACTGAGATGGATTTTTAAAAAAGATCTGTTTTCTCTGCCGCGATTGTCATGTCCCTCCTTCAAAAATGGAATAGTTTCAGTTTGGGGCCCACACCCCTATTGTAGATATGTTTGCCTCTTAAACGCAATCGTACAAGAAAAATAAAGTCAAAGTTACGAAATTCTGCTAAAATAAATGTCGTTTTTGTATGGAAATATGCTATCAGAATGCTTATTTGTACAAGCAAAGCAAAGTTGGAAACAAAGCACACATGCACACCTACTAGAATTAGTTTGGTGGTGGATCACCCCATTCCCTTCCACCATCGACTTTAAAACGTTTTAAAAGGTAAATATAATGGCTATAACATTTAACTTTAGGCCCGAATATTTTTTTATTTTTTTTTATTTAACGTAGTTGCGCAACAGTTGACTAAAAGTCTTCTGAGCGGCAAGTTTTAGTTTCCGCAACTCACAACATTTTGTGTATTTTTCGGAGCGCTTTATTTTTCCTCTACATTTACTCAACATGTTGTAATTTTCAATTTGACTTATTAACAAAGTTTGACACATTTGAAAGTGATAGGTCTATAATGAAAATATTAATAATCTCGTCCAAATTCATATTTTTAATATTTATTAAAAATTTTGCGCACAAAAAAGTCAATTTTTGCAAGTGTTTACAGAAAATGAAAATAACCGTTCAGAAGACACACAAAGTGTTGTCAACGTGTTGAATGTATCACTTTCCGCTCCTTTAGTTTCCAGAACGCTACCAATGTTACCTTTTACATTATGATTGCTTCACCTAAATTTGGATTTTTAAGGCTTATTAAAGGAAACAATGCAATATCGTGAAAAGCAAAAAAACTTTTACCCTCATCATTCGAAATTGAATTATTAGAAAATTGATATATTTTTGGGAGAATAGAAAAATTGTTATTAAGAATCGCCGTTATTAAATATATTTTAAAGTAAAGAGCGCCGCAAGCGAAAAATTGTTACTAAAAATCGCTAAATTTGTACTAATTTTGTCATAATGCCACTTCAGCCTATCAGGGTTAAAGTTTTAGCAAATGAAATAGTATAACAAATGAAGTAGTGGTAGGGTTGAGAGCAGAGCTGTAAAATCTGCATTCATATTCAGAATTCTAAGTACAAGTGAATGCATTCAATGAATACAAAATTGATCCATGAATAAAATTTTCAATTCAGATTCAATTTCAAAAATTGATTAATTATTGACAAATCCAGTGTCACTCACGTTGCAGTCATAGCAGTAAACATGCATTTTTCTCTATTAAACATAAAAGCTTTTAACACAAAATTATATGGGTATAATAAGTCTTAGGCTCACTATTATAAGTTAATTCAAAAAGTTTTATATATATGTACACATTTCGAAAAAAGTATAATTAAATGGTGTCACTCACGTTTCCGGACGATTTGCATTTTTCGACTTTTTCTTACAAATTCCTCTAATTCTGCGAATTGAGTAGAAATTTTAACTACAGAAAAAAAATTAGTTTTTTCTTATTCTCATAAGATTTTTTCATATACTAATTTTGTCACTCACGTTTCAAGACAATTTTAATTGTCTTGTTTTTGCATCCTTTTAAATCTGGTGAACTTTGTTACGCATAAAAAAATTTTCTTAACATTAAGGACATTTTTATACAAAAAAGGAAAAATTTTTATTGAAAGAGGATTATGTAAAGCAGTCATGAGCAGGAAAATAAATTTAGTGAGCTAAGGTTTTTGTTTTTTAAAACAAACACAAAATTTTCCTTATATTTGCTTTTGCTCATCGTTGCAAAAAAAAAAAAAAACCAGCAAAACAAAAACAAATCATGTGCGTTTTGTGCTACACGTGTACAAACATTTCAAGCGCAGCGCAATCGAGTAAGGCTTGCTTGGCTTTGCATGCATTTGTTGTTGTTAGCAAGTTAGAAATTTGGTGTACTTCGGTTTTGTTGCTATTCTTTGCACGTGTTGTTGTTATTTTTTGCACGTGTTGTTGTTATTTTTTGCACGCGTTGTTGTTTTTACAAATGTGCAAACACAAAGTTGAAAAACAAAACAAATTTGTAGCTGAGCCAACTGAGCTTATTGAGCTACTGGAAGCTCATGTCTGATGTAAAGCATAATAAAGTTAAAAAATAATTCATAATATAAAAAGAACACACAATCTATTTCAGAGCTATAACTTTTTAACAAAATTTATTCCTGTTCTGCATCCGAATTTGTATATGTATAACTAAGCCTTATTCGTTGATCCTTACGCTCATTAAAATCAAAGATCGTGCTAAATATCTCTATATGTTTGGCCTATTAGCAATTCCGTCGATGGCTTAAAATAATGATTTTATTAGATATTTTTAATCTTTGCAATGTTTGTTTTCTTATATGAATCTGGATTTAACTATAATTTTTGTGTATATTTTTTTCATACGTTCTTTTAGGGTCGGTTTTCACTTTTTCTTTATTACAAAAACAAAAAAAAAAAATTAAGTGTCACTCACGTTTCACTCCTTCAAATGCCTTTTTAATGAAAAATAATTGCGAATGCTTGATTTAACGGGGGACATGACATGACATTGGCCGTTTTTTGAAATCGAATAATTTTTTATAATTTGTATTTTAGTACACTGAGAAAAAAAAACATACTTTAAAATCAAACAAAAAATTTTAAAATAGCAATTTAATGCCTTTACGTTTCTACAAAACAAAATTTAAAACAAGTGTGTTTAATTTTCAACTTCCTATAAACTCCTTTCTTTTTCAATTTTCTCTGATTATTTCTTTGAAAAAACAAACAAAAATCTGAATACAATGACAATTGTTGAATTTTTTTAATTAGTTTGACAAATATAGACCATATGATAAAATAAAAACTAATATTAATTAATATTAACTAATATTGAAATATTCAAAATGCAAGCTTCATCGAATGGAATTAACATTTGGTATTCGGAGAGTCCCGGAGGTAGCTGACGCTAAAAACTCGGAACAGCTAAAAAAATGGCATAGAAAAATTATGCTATAAAATATTTGTTTTAAATTTTAAATTTTTTGTTTTAAATTGTTTTTCATAACAAAAACATTGTTTTAAAAACAAAAACTTTTGTTTTGAATTCAACTTTAGAAACATTTGTGTTTAATTTTAATGAATTTGTTTCAACTAAAGAGCTGCACGGATGTATTTACAAGACACTCGTTTGTTGTTCAAATGTTTATTCTATTCGACTCTCAATTTGAATCACAATGTTTTGTAAACAATATTTATAACGAGTAAAATGAGTGTGGCGTCAATCAATTATGGAGTAAAACGAATATGGAGTAAAACGAATATAGTGTCAAACGAATACAGAGCAAATCAATTATAACGAAATACTTAAAAAAGTAAAAAAAAAAACTTCAAGCAATTGAAGCTATATTCGAAATAATTGAAAGAATATAAAGAGTATTTCGGATATTTTTATTATTTTCTACAAAAACAAATATATTTGTTATAAAAAAATTGAAATTTTACTGTTCAAACAATATATTAAATTAATTGCATTAAGCAGAAAAGGAAAAGAATGAGTAAATTAATTGGCTGGCGCATTACATTTGGTATATGTACACATTCATTGTTTAAAAAAGGGTGTACTATTTGGAAATTATTTAACAACTAAAAAGGAAGTTGAATTCCGATTTAAAAACTATAGTTATTCAACATCTAACCGTGTATCATAAATTGCAGTATTTTTGTATCCTCCAATAAATAAGTAAATACAGTTCTTTAAAAGTGATACCAACCAGAGAACTACATGAGACCATTCGTCATTTTTTGCCACTCGAATAACAATCGTCGTCAGCCACAATCGCACAAAAAAAAAACTCATGCATACCACTCGAGTTCGTAAACAACGATTGCTGCTTAGCACAGTGTGTGCCGACTGCGAATCGATACAAAGGCAACATCCAGACAATGCTGACATTCGAATGATTCGCTCGAAGCTCGAGTGTTTGCTGCTGGACTCGAGCTCGAGTGGAATTTTATTTTTGTTTTCTTTGTTTATTTTTCCTGGCGTTTTGTTGTGCGAAGTGTTTTTTTATGCTTTCAACAACAATTACAACAACACCAACATCAAATCGTTGGATACGTGGCACAGTAACTAAGTACCAACAACAAGAAATATACAAAAACCACACAAAGCCAGAGACTGTGCAAAAGCTAAAATTATGTGTTTGTATTCTAACAATAAAAAGTTCAGATACAACAACACGCATGTTGGCTCGACAAGATTAAATTATTGAACACATAAAAAAAAACCAACAAGCATTGATCGACAGTGCGCAATTAGAACAATAAAACAACAAGAAGTAAGGCGGCGTTTATAGTGAACGCCGATTTAGACAGGCAGGCAGACAGGCAATGTGAACAAGCGAGATAGATATCTATTTGCATCTCGTTTTTTCACACAGATTTCAGCCTGCCTGTCTGAATCGCGTTCACTATCGCGCTGCTGCAGACTGCAGTTAACATTTTTTTCCTTGCTGCGAATAAACATAAAAGCATGAATATTTGTTGCTTTTGGCGAATGTTGCGAATGTCTGGCTTCGTCGTACATTCATGTTTCGCAGGCATTCGTATTCGTCATCACTCGTACTCTACTGCACTCGAACCACAGCGATTGGTACATGTATTTCCGCATTAATTTTAATGCAGAAGGCACATTCGTAGCTCGTATTTTGACGACACATTCAAAACGCCATTTGAATGCACTCAAGTTGTTCTCTGAATCCAACCTTGAGTGCAAGATCATGAAAGTTATAAAAACCTTGTAAAAGTTGAGTGCTGTTGAACCAGTTCAGTTATGTAACTTAAATTCTTTATTTATTATTTTTTTTTTATTAATTTATTCTTTTGAGTTCGTTTTTCTCTTGAAGAATGTTTGTAATATCGACCCAATTTTTGTTTTATTGAATCAAATAAATAGAAAATTGTATTCCATCGAGTAGGGGAGTAGCTTTTTAAAGTTGTTGTAAGTGAGAAATTCATTCTTGAAACTTTAAAATACGTACCAATTTAGTGCACATGTGGCAAAGTTCGTCTAATTCTGAAATTTCTTTTATAGATTTTTCTACAGTATTGTGAAGTAAGTGATTGATGCAATTTATGTGATTGTTTGATCTAAACGCTGCAACCATGTTAGAGCTTTTATCTGTAACAATTATGGCTTTATTTGAAAGCTCATTTTATATATTTTTTAAAAATTGTAGCAATCAAAAACTTTCCCTTTCATTTATTTTTTCATGAAATTTTTCTGAATTCATTGTATTTGAAATTGTACTCGTTTTATCCGATTTCCTCGTTTGAGTAAAAGGAGTATTTCAAAAATTTTATTCGTTTTATTTGTTTGAACAAACTGAATGAATGGAGTTTTTTTCAAACTCGATTGATTCTAAACAAATAGAAAAATCAAACGAATGTTGTCGAGCAACTACTTTTTAAAAGAGAGTATTGTATTGAATTCATTCTGTTGTGAACGAATGGAGTAAATAGAATACGAGTAAATCGGATACTTGGTGTCGTATACTGTTTCGATTGTATTCATGCAGCTCTTTAGTTTCAACCTCTATTTCAAAAACAAATTCGTTAAATATGAACACAATTTCATTTAATTTTAACACATATTTCCCTCAGAGTAAATATTCTTAAGACTCTTACAGCTGGATTAGTGAGAGCGCATTTTTCTTTTTCAATTTTTTTGTTCTTTGTTCACAAACTTTGAACGCGTTTACCTCGAAACCATGTTTTTCGTACTGGTTGCGGCACTAGCGGCATTTCATTTCTGTCATACGTTAACCAATTTTGTTCGGATTTAAAAAGTCCTTTTTTTCCAGATCGGACAATTTTTGCGACTCCCCCAGCGCTGCAACCACGAGGCCCCCTTTTTTTCTCTGCCGCCAGTTTGGAGCTCTATAAAACCATGTTGGAGTGAATAATTTATTTATTTGCATTTTTTTCTTGTAATTTGTTCAAGTATTTCAATTATATTTTTTAATTTTCTCTGCCGCGAATGTCATGTCCCTCCTAAAATAAATAAAAAATTCACTAATCTTATATCGAAAGTAAATCCGAGACATAAAATGTGCCAGCTACTTATTTTCCAAGATAATCTAACGTATCAATAAAAATTGTCACGCAGGTTTCATTCTTGAATCACTTTTTTAAATTATATTTTTCGATAGAAAATAATATTTTTAAAAAAATTGTAATATGCTTTTTTCAATAGAAAATTTTTCAATTATGGATATTATACAACTATGCTTTGTGTTTAAATCGCGAAATACCAAATAACAAAACATTAAAGTCTACAATTTTTTCAACTTGCTACAGATAAAAAAATACATGTAATAAAATCAGTTAAAATTTAAGGATGCAATATGTTTTTTTTTCAAAATGCTTTTACCATACGAAAACACAAGCAATATTCTTAACATTCCATGTTTTTTATTGATCTTAAAGCATTTTCATTTTTCAAGGTTAAGGTTTACTTTTTCTGGACTTGCCGTTATTCATTTTGATTATTCATTTTTCTTTATTCAGAATAATGCCTTAATTTTTATATTCAATTGAATGCTATTCATAAAGAATGCAATTCACAAAGAATCGTTATTTATTTTGCATTCATACATTCATTTTTTATTCATTATTCATTTTTTATTCATTATTAATTTTTTATTTATTATTCATTTTTTATTCATTATTCTTTTTTATTCATTATTCATTTCTTATTAATTTTTTTTCATTATTCATGTTTTATTCATGAGATAACACTATTGTCAAGATATATACATAAGATTAATTTTCTTCCAATTTATATATTTGGTTCAACATTAATTCAATGTTATAAAAATTATTAAAAAACAAAATGTAAAGCTTTCCGAACGCTGGTCGCTAAAAACAGAACTGCACAATACAATCAAAATCTTCTTCTTCAAAATACTTTTAGTCAAGTTGGCTCCAGTTGCGCCAGAGTGTAAAACACGTTAGAGTAGTAATTTAGGGTTTCTGTTGTGCAGCTGACACTATTTTCATTCTATTCACGTGAAGGTGACCAGTTGCGAATTTAAAACTGAAATTTTACTTATAATAAAATAATAATCAATCCATTTTTTAAAATTGATTGTGAATTCAAAATTTTATTCATAGTTCAATTTTGCATTCATTGGCATTCTTATTTCGTTATTCACTGATTCAAGTTATTGTAAAAGTAATAAAATTGAATGCATTGTTTTACAGCTTTGGTTGAGAGCAACTTGCTGAGATTGTCAAAACTACAAGGAAAGGTCCCCAGGTGACAGTCTTCGATTTGAATGATTTTCGGATATGTGCTAGAAGACAAAAATCTAAGGTCGACCTTTTTTTTTTATACGTGTTCAATCGATGGTTTAGGGTTTCAAACTCGCGTTCAAAAATCAGCGAAAATTTCGTTTTTTTGCTTTAGTTTCGCTATTTTCCATGGAAACATTTACAAATTTGGTACCAAACGAAAGCTTTAAGAAAACCACACACGATGGCATCAATTTTTCATAAGAAAATTTTGTTGTACTTTTGTTGTTGTAATTTTTAGTAATGTTTAGTCAATATCAAAGAAGTATGTTGACACAATTATTTCATATTAATATATGTTGAATTTAAGGCAATTTGTAAACTAACTTTTTTTTTGTTTTTTAATTTTTTTTAATGTTTATAATAAAATTTTTGTTTTATTGAAATGCATTTATTTACTTTAGAGAAAAAATGTTATTGCATTAAAAGTACCCAATATGAGTATCAAAAGTTTTATTTTTTTTTTTTTGTAAAAAATGTAAGTTTTATCGAAAAAGTTTACATTTCATAGGGCTTCCATACAAAAAAGGTGCTTTTTCTTGTAAGTCTCATCGCACAAGTAAACAATAGTTTTAATCATCCAAAGTAGCAAATATGGACAAATTTTTTTTTATTTTTACCAGGAAAAATCATTAAAATCTTCTTCTAATTTCAATACCTCAACTTTGTGAATGAATAACTCATCAGAGATGAAAAAAATTTTTTTTATTTATATTTTATAATAAAAACCATTATTTTTAAAATAAGTCCACGTCCTTCAAAGTGCATTTCTTCTTAAATTCGTGTTGATATGATTTTTTTAAAAAACATTATATTTTTGATAAATCTTTAAAAAAGTACCACTCAATGCAATTTTTTATAAATTTTGTTTTAATTATGCAATAAATAATGGCACATAAATAATGGAGGTATCATAGTTTCAACCAGGCGCGCACCCAGGAAAAGGTTTTGGGGGGTTTTATGTTTTTATTTTCTGACTTATTTAAATTTGTTATTCTTTGAATAATGTAATAGAACAATGTCTATTTTTCTTTTATTTTGGACCATTGCACTTGATTTTCTAGACCCCTACGAACACTTAACGGAGGTAGACCATTTATTAACCCAGTCTACCCAGTTTTGTTAACCCATTTCTGCGTGGAACCAGATCCGCCCACACGATTTTGATAAAATTTCATATACGATTGTATGATCAGTTGATTCAAAATGATCAAAAACAAACATTCAGCTCCATACCTCAATGCGTTGCTGAGATATTCATTGGGTATTTTTCAACCCATTAGGCCATCGTGATAGCTTTTCTTCGAATTTTTTTAAAATAATTGCAATGCGTATTTAACGACAAAACTGCAAATTGAATCTGAACCGATTATTTTTGGTGACCGTGGCATGCAGGTCAAAGGTTAAGTGAGTGGCTTAGCATGCTCGGAGCCCGAGTTCGATCCCGGCGTTTTCCGAGTTCGTTCGAAGTCGGCATAAAACATGTTGGTCCAGTTCTCGGTAAACTGTGTACAAGCATTTAATAACGCACACAGCACAGTTGATCATTAGGAGCTCGGTCAAAGTCCTTTCAAGGGCTGAAATGGCCAATTTTGTTGTTTGTTACTTTTGGCGGTGGAGGGCAAAATTGAAAACTAAACGGCTGATTTGGTAGAATAATAATCAAATCAGTTAATTACTTATTACTTTCTTATTAATAATGCGATAGAGCCAAAGTTGGTGTCGATGAAAAGGCAAGATTAAAAACTAAATATTTCTGTTGTGCTTTGATATATTTTCTGCTTTCCCACCATCGGAAAATTAATGGTTTTCGCAGTCTAGTAACTCTAGTCAAATGGCAGAATTTCAAGGATGCATCTAAAAGTCTAAGAAATTTTGATCTATTACATAACCATCCCCATCAAAGTATTGCGATATTTCTTACCCGAACTTTTTTGTGATTTTTTGAAAAAAAATTATTTTCATGGGTATTTTTCTATCCAAACGGGTTTTCAAATGGAAAATGGGTGAATTGCATTTGTTTTGAGTCTTTGTAGCCTTAAGCCTTTTATATTAGGCCGGGTCAATTTTTGTTTTCAAAAATCGTAGGCGCAGAAAATGTTCTACGGAAAATTCTGACCATCTTTTCCCAAAAAATACTAAGTCTAAAATCGATTTTGAGCCTCCGGTTTTTCGAAAGAAAGTTTGAATTTGTGTTTTGCTACAAAATGTGAAAAAATTGAAAAAAAGAGCCAAAAAAGTACTGTACTGATGTACAAATTTAAGAGGTTTTGAACAAAAATTTAAAATATTAATTTGTTTATAAATTTCACGTGTTTGTTTCATCATGTGTCAACAAAAAATAAAAAATTTTCAGATTTCATTATAACATTAAAAAATATTTTGAAAATTTATTTAAAATAGAAGAACAACATTTGAAAACTAGATTTGCTATTATCGTTTCATTATTTAATTTTGAATTTCGTGAAATCTATTGCATAATTCCACTTGTTAGAAAATATTTTGTATTGATGAAAGTTAGTAAATAAATATCAAAATAAGTAAACTTGATCTACAAATTCCATGCCATATTCAAGGAACTGAGAGTAATGTTCAACTTTTGGCCAGTGTTCGACGAGTTGTTGAAAAAATCAACAGTTATGGAGGCAGTTATAGTTGTGACAGCAGAAAGTCGAAGAAAAAATACACGACTTGAAAGCAAACAGGACTTCCTAAATAATCTTTTCAATTTTATATTGATATCCTTTTTGTTCTTGTTCTATAAAACTCTTTTTACTTTTACTTTATTTTGTTATGTTTATTTTACTATTGTGTTTTTTCTTGATGAATTAATTCATTTCTTAGGAAAAACTAAATTTTTTCAGGAAAACCAGGAAATTTTTGCCCTAATACATGTTTTATGGATGTTTGTATCAGGAATGGCATTTTACGCACAATTGTGCTTTTTTCGGCACTTTATAATTTCGAGACTATACGGCACTTTAAGCACGTGCTTTTTATTTCGGCACAATTTGAAAATCCCAAAATTGAAAAAAGAAACTTGAAATTGCCCCAAAATATTTATCAACGGTGATATTTGCCACAATTTAAGTCTTTTGTCTGAAGCAGCAGCTGCAACAATTCCAAAAGCCGTCGAGAGAGTTATAATAAACATCAATGAACATTTTTGTCAAAGCGTTAGCAGAAAAGAAGACTTCAGCGAGCTTCAAGCAGATTTTGGCTGCCAGCAGCACCAAATTTTGCGATTAGCTCCAACGCGATGGCTCTCCCGACAGGTTTTATAATCCATTTATAAAATATGGATTGAAATATAACAGTTTTTTGTATCATTTAGGATGCAGTCGATAGAATTTTAGAGTAGTGGACTGCGCTGGACTATTATTTTAGACTAACTGGTTTTGAAGCACACTATGGTAACGAAAATATTTTTTCCATAAGTGAAAACCTCAGAGACCCGTTGATAAAAATGTATTTCTTTTTTTTATCTTATATGTATTTTAAAAAATTATAAACGATGTGAATATTGAAATGCAGTCAGAGGACGCCAGAATTCACATAGTTTGTTCTAGATGTAAGTACTTATTTAGACAAATTTGCCGAAATTATATTCACAAAAAAAATTTTGATTTATGTTCTTTAAGTTCATTGAATTTAAATAATCATATCCCTGTGGAGGATGTTTTTTGTGGAATTGCTGTCGAAATATTTTACAAATCAAAAAACAGTTCACAATGTGATATTGTTGAGTTCAAGAAAGTTGCACTAAAATTTTATATTACTTTTTGTACAAACTTTAGAAAAAGAATTGATTTCAATAATGAAGTATTAAACATGATTCCATATATTTCTCCACAACATGTAGTCTCAGGTGAAACAAATAGCATTTTGTTATTACTTTTACAATTATTTCTAGAATAAGAAATTTCGGAAGCTGAAATAATAAATAATGAATTAAGAGCGTTATCTGAATATCCTACAATATCTAGTATTGAAAATGTCTCAATTTCACAATTTTGATATAAAGTAAGTAAGATTAAAAATGAATTTAATGTTTTTTTTATTTAAAAATGTACACAGAATTGTCCAAGGTGTACTGTCCTTGCCACACTCATCCGCTTGCGTAGAGTGAATATTTTCCATTCAAAATCTCATAAAGATCAATATTTAAAATTTCATATACTACCCCGACAACAGTCAGTTCGTACGGCTGCATATTTTATAATATTAACACTTTCAACACTTTCAACTTGATTTCCTCGCACAAGCTGCTGTGGCTCAATTGAGGCGATATTCACATAATTTTTGATGACGTATTGGGGGCAGTCCACGCAAAGCGGTATATATTAGCAAAAAAAAAAAGCAAAATTTCTAGATGAATTATAAACGCAGATTTTCGTTTTTCATTATCAGTTCGAACTTAGGAGTTATTTCGATAATTACACTATATCTTTTAAATACGGGGACGGATTTCGATCGTATTTACATTTTTATTTTTAAAATATAAGTTATTTAAATTTGTGAACCCAAAGTTGAATTATCTCTTTTAGTTTGCGAAATATGTCCCTTCAAATCTGAAAACTAAAATTTTAACATATTTTGAGACTGTTACTTTTTAACCTCTCTTAAATTTTGAAAATTGTTTTTTATATGGTGGGAAAACTCTTTATAAAAAATTTGCAGAAAACTTTTTATCAAAAATATATATTTTTTATCTCATCTTTGGCAGTTTTAGAGATATTTTGATAAATGTATCAATGTACCAAATAGCTATCCTTGAAACAATATAAACTAACTAACAGGGTTTTCTAATAGTGACACGCCCCAATGTGAGTCCCACCAACTTTCTTAATCGTGATTTGTAATAATTCTACCTACACCTTCACCGAATTTCAGCACCCTAGTATGAATTTTAATCGAAAAAAAGTAATTTTGTTCAAGTGCCACGCTCTATGGATAATCCTTCCCACTTTTTCGTCGAACGTTGTACTGAATCTTCCGACCCTTGTATCATTTAAATTTCAGTTCCCTAGTGCCAATATTAATCGAGATACAGAGTTTTTGTAATAGCCAATGAGAAATCCCCATGGATGCCTATGCAACCCCTCACGGACATATAAACTTTCGCATTCTGCAGTACATTGGAGACGAAATTCACACTCAAGAATACAACATGAATGCCGAAACACCAATATTCAAAGTAAAAAACACCAATAAAAAAGTTTAAATTCGTACGTGTCGCTTACGTCACACAGTATGTCGTGTACGTCACGCTTGCTTTTCATAAATTCTCACATTTTCTTTAAGTTTAATTTCTGAATTTGAATTTGTATAGTTATCTTCAAAATACATATTTTTATTATTATATCCATATTTTGTTTTTGCATTTACGGTTTAGCTGAATTTTCGTGATAAATCGTTATAACATTAAAACTGGTTGATTCATTGTCGGGTGCGTCACTAGAGTGTATCGAAAATCTGACCCCCAATTCCGGTACCAAAATTAAATAGTACATGAAAAATCCTTTCGATTGGTGCACTTTTTTTTTATTTGAACCAATTTTGGCGTCCCCCGAAATGCATTTTTGTGCATGTTTTATCAATTTTTGTACTGGAGACCCTTTAATGGTTGATTTAAAAGGAAAATCAAGCCTATCAATCAATTCCTTTCATATACAAACACAGAACTGCAAATTTTCATCCCTGTTGACAAATGCTCTGATGAGATATAACAGTTTTTTTCAAAGTGAATCTACTTGTTATTTAATATTTGATATGTTTTTATTTTTTGTATGAAAGTATTTTTTAACTTTTAGCAAGTTATAACATATTAAGCTCGTCACAGAGGCGTCAGTGGCTGCTATATCTGCAGAACGAAGAAAAGAAATAATGTTTTCTATGTTGGAGGACCGTTCAAAAAGGCCGAAATTCGAAACAAAAAGGGATTTTTAGTCCTTTACAGGATCTAAAAAAAAATTGTTGTTATTATTTGGTTAACTGTAATAGTTTAAAAAATACGTTACTTTTGCATTAAGCAATAAAAAAAAACAGATGTTAAAAAATACTTTCAAACAATAAATAAAAACATATCAAATATGAAATAACAAGTAGATTCACCTTGAAAAAAACTGTTTTATCTCCTCAGAGCATTTGTCAACAGGGATAAAAATTTGCAGTTCTATGTTTTTATATGACAGGAATTGATCGATAATCTTGATTTTCTTTTTAATTCAACCATTAATGGTTCTCCAGTACAAAAATTGATAAAAAATGCATTTCGGGGGACGCCAAAATTGATTCAAATAAAAAAAAGTACACCAATCGAAAGGAATTTTCATGTTCTATTTAATTTTGGTCAGATTTTTCCCATACAAGTCGATACACTCTATGCGTCACTCAACACTTGATCGTTTTTTTCTTTTAACCATCAAGAGAAATTTGCTTAAACTTATTTCTAAAAGTGTAAGAGGTCTTAAATTATTAAAATAATGCAAAAGAATAATGCATAATTACTTAAATTTTTAGCAAGCTCCTTTGAAACATAGCAAAAGTCGTACAAATGTCGTTTACGTCACGATGAAATGCCCCATTGGACAGTTGACTTTGCTAATCTTAGTGGCTATGCAATAAAAACCACAACTTTTGTGTAAAAGAAAGTTTTTGACAATTAACTTTCTTATTTCTTCACAAATCGCTTTGTCACGTGCCATAGTAGAAAATCATTCAAAAAAACTACTGGTATAAAATCATAGAGTGACCGAAATTTTCTCAAAACATTCCCAATACATTCTCAATTGATATACAGAATCAGCAAAAAAAATTTGTCCCGTTGTCCTTGTGCACACTCGTATTCTTTCTATCGTACGAATTGAATGTTGTCAGATTTTGGATTGCATTTTATGACTGTTGGTATCTCGCTGTTAACGTTGTTGTTTTTGAAATTTTTTTTACTTTTGCTATTAATTCTAAAACATTACATTTCAAGCTTTAAGGATACTACAAACTTTGTATCAGTGTTAATATTATCGACACTATTTTTTTCTAAAAAGCTCTATTTTTCTCTTTGATTTGGCACAGTCAAAAAAGGTCCAATTCCATACCTGGTTTGAATACATTTTTCCAAATACTGAAGTAAAACACAAATTCAAACTTTCTCTCAAAAAACTGGAGGCTCGCAATCAATTTTAAACCAAGGGTTTCTTGGGCAAACCTGTTCCAAATATTCTGTTGTATAATATACATCACCCTGTATTACTTATATACCATACTCTCTCTCTCTCTCTCTCTCAAAAATTTAAGTCTTAATTGCAAATTCGAAAGCTTACGTGAAGATTTGGTAAAAGATATTTTTATTTGCGGATTGTCAACCCAGAAATCGTTCATAAAAGAAAGGCTACTCAGCGAAGGTGACATTACTTTACAGAAGGCGGTAGACATATCGAAAAATCTAGAAATTGTCAAAGGAAACGTTTCTCAACTTCAGCAAGTGAGTACCGAAAATTCTGAAGCATGTGTTGGTGCTATACAAAAATATGATAAATGGTCAGCAACAAAAGGTCAACGCAGACTTCGTCTAGCGGTTCGCAGCAAAACTGCAACAAATGTGGAAATATTCATCGAAGTAGATGCCCTGCATATGGCGTAATTTGCAATATATGTAAGAAAAGGAATCACTTCGCAAAAATGTGCTTTTCAAAAGACAGTTATGAACATAGGCTTACAACAAACAATAGTTCGAATGGTAGGAAAAAGTATGTAAAAAATATATACAAGGAAGACGACGATGGTGAAGAGCAAAGCGATTATGAGTATGATAATCTCTTCGTTGGAAAATTGCAAGCACTCCCAAAGTTATGTGAACAAGACAACAATGATAGCAACAATGATGACGTCGATCTCTTCCTTGGAACATTGCAAGCTCTTTCTCCCTCTCAGTCAGCAGACAATCGCGGTTTGTACAACAAACGTGGTGGAAATTTTGCAGTAAGTGATGATTGTTGGAAACAACAACAGCAACAAAACAAATGTCAAGCAAATGAATGAATAATTGAGGTTATGATTAAAAATAAAAATTATAGTTTTCAAGTAGATACTGGAGCCCAAACTAATATTATTTCAGAAGAAATTGTACAATTTTTTAATCTAACTAGTAAAGTTAAAGAGTCTCGCATTAGATTACTAACTGTTAGTGGTGAAAATCTTCAGCATTTTGACATTATAATGATAAGTTTTATATTTCGTGGCAAACAGTACTCAGAAAATTTTCATATTCTAAAAATGCCTTGTAAAAATATTATTGGTTTAAATACAGCCATAAAGATGAATCTTATACACAATGTTAATATAATAAGTAGCACAAATAAATTTTTTGAAGATTATGCATCAATTTTTACTGGCTTAGGTTCTTTGAAACAAAAATGTAAATTAAAAGTCAACAAAAATGTAACTCCTGTCATTGATCCACCAAGAAAAATACCATTTCGTTTGCAAATTCTTTTAAAAAATGAATTAAAAAGAATGATTGATTTGCAAGTTATAGTGCCTGTGTCTGAACCAACAGAATGGGTAAATTCAATAGTTCTGGTGAAAAAGCCAAACGGTAAATTAAGAGTTTGCTTAGATCCTCGACATTTAAATGAGGCTATTCTAAGACCGCATTTCCCATTTCCTAATGAAGAGGACTGTAAAGCTAGACTATGCGGCTCTAAGTTTTTTAGTACTTTAGATGCAAACTCAGGTTTTTGGATGGTCCCATTGGACGAAGAGTCATCTAAATTGTGCACATTCAATACACCGTTTGGAAGGTATCGCTTTTTAAGGCTGCCATTTGGTATAAATGCGGCACCAGAAATTTTTCATAGCGAAATGATAAAACTATTTGAAAATATTGAGGGTCTTATTATTTATATAGACGATTTTCTTATACATGCAGACACAATTGAAAAGCATAATAGCATACTATTAGCTGTAATGGAAAGAGCAAAAGCGGTTGAAAATGGTGTTAGTCCTGATAATGAAAAAATAAAAGCTATTTTGCAAATTCCTACACCAAAATCAATAGAGGAATTATATATCCTCTATATAAATCAATAGAGGGTCATTTATAGAAAATTTAGCAGTAAAAAATAAAAATTTACGCGACTTATTAAGGAAAGATGTAGTTTGGCACTGGGATGCTATTCACGAAGAAGAATTTAAAAATTTGAAGCAAGCAATAACTAAAGCACCGGTTCTTACCTATTTTGATACAGCAAAACAATTAGTTTTATCTGTCGATGCCTCCAAATTTGCAGTGGGTGCGTGTATAATGCATAACAGACACCCAATAGCCTATGCTTCAGCGTCGTTGACGGATTGTGAAGTGAACTATGCCCAAATTGAAAAAGAGTTGTTTGCTATTTTGTATGGTTGTACTAAGTTCCACCAGTATGTTTATGGCATGAAAGTCTTGGTAGAAACTGATCATAAGCCTTTGGTTACCCTTTTAAAAAAAACCGCTTTATAAGATTCCGGCAAGGCTGCAGCGATTCATGCTTCGTCTTCAATGCTATGACCTATCAGTTCAGTTTAAGCCAGGAAAATATCTTTACATTGCAGACACTCTTTCACGGGCACCTCTCTCAAACAACGCGTGCATAAACATGGACGAAGACATTTCGTTACATTGTAATTTATTGCTCTCGCAACTTCCTTTTTCGAATTCAGTGATTATCGATATTAAAGAAAAACAAAAAAATGACAACATTTTTGAAAAAATTAAAAATTACGTTAAAAATGGTTGGCCACCAAAAGTTTATAGACTTAGAAGTCGTACCGTATTTCAAAATAAAAGACGATATTCATATAATTAATGACATAGTTTTAAAAAATAATCAAATTCTGATACCAACTGAACTACGAAAATCAGTTCTTAAAAATTTACATGAAGGTCATTTGGGCATAAAAAGAAGTCAGGCTCTAGCCAGACAGTCAGTATATTGGCTGTAATAATATAATTATTCATATAAATAACGACATATGTCGTAATATATGCTGTCGTAATATAAATAACGACATTTTTAACGTAGTTTCAGGCTGTGAAACTTGCATTAAATACAAAAATGCCAATCCACAACAGGAATTATTGTCACACGAAGTCATTAACAGTCCTTTGTACAAATTAGGGAGCGATTTGTTCGAATTCAACAAGCCAACATATCTGTTGGTTGTAGACTATTTTTCAAAATATATAGAGATTGAAATATTATCTAGCGGCTATTCAAGCAACCAACTTATAACCAAAATTAAATCTATCTTTGCCAGACATGGTGTGCCTCGAATTTTAATATCTGACAATGGTTCGCCTTTCAATTCGCAAGAATTTAAAATGTTTTGTCAGGATTGGAAATTAGAACATTCGACGTCCAGTCCATATTTTCCCAAATCAAATGGAATGGCTGAGCGTTCAATTCAGACTATTAAAAAAATGCTTGCAAAGTGTTTAGAAAGTAAATCTGATCCTTATGTTGGATTACTTCATTGTAGAACGACACCAAAATTAGGATTACCAAGCCCAGCAGATTTGTTAATGTCGAGACGGTTGAGAACAAAAATTCCTTCAATAGAAAACAATTTTAAGCCAAGGGTTGTTAATATGCACAAATATCAAAAACAAGTGACTTATCAAAAACTGAAGTCTGCTGATTATTATAACAAAGGAAAAAAGTACTTGGAGCCGTGTTGCCAAGGTGAAAGTGTCATGTTCAGAAAAACGCCAGCATCTTATTGGTCTTCAGGTACTATAACAGAAACTTGTAAGGAGCCCAGGTCTTACATGGTGAAAGATAAAGATGGATCAATTTACAGTAGAAACAGGGAACATATTTTGAAATTAAATGATAATTCGTTAATAAATGAAATAAATAAAAATTAAAAACAAGTACAGGAATCGATTGAAAATGAGTTACAAAAACAAAATAAAATTAAAAATTCACAGATAGAGCCAAATATAACAGAAGAAAAAGATACTCCAAAAACCTGTAACAATGAAATGAATACTCCAACTACTGTAAGAAAGGAAACTTCAAATATTGTGAAAGATAAAAAAGATGGATTATACGTAACTAAAGCAGGCCGAAATGTAAAGCCTCCAAAAAGATTGAATTTAAAATAGTATTAAAATATTTGATTAAAATAGTGTATATAAGATTAATATAAGGAAATATTTTTTATAAAAAGGAAGATGTTGTATAATATACATCACCCTGTATTACTTATATACCATACTCTCTCTCTCTCTCTCTCTCTCTCTCTCTCTCTCTCTCTCTCTCTCTCTCTCTCTCTCTCTCTCTCTCTCTCTCTCTCTCTCTCTCTCTCTCTCTCTCTCTCTCTCTCTCTCTCTCTCTCTCTCTCTCTCTATGTAATGTACTAGTTTTTTCCCGTCAAAAATGACGGGTCCGGTTTTAATAAAGAAAAACAAACATGAAATATTGATCTTTTTTAGGCTGAATTAGAAATTAGCGATGGTCACATATTCTATTTTAAGTTGTGTTAATAACAAATTTTAGTTCCAAATATTTATTAAATACCTTGAAGTAAAAACGAAAATTGTAGTAGGTACGACAAAATAAGTTTAAAAATTATTTGTAAAACTGAAAATTTCAAAAAAATTAAAAAAGTTTTTGAAGTTTCAATAAATCACAAAACAAAAAATTGCCTAAAAATATGCTATGAAAATTAATAAAAAAATTAAGCGTTCCGCACTCACATTTTACGGAATTATGTTATAGTATTATACTACTTATTATATTTAGCTTAAGACATGTGTAAATGAAACAATAAAGTCAGTAGTATTTGAGACTTAGCAGAATACATATCTTGTGTTTTAACATATTCCTTAGAATATTTTCCGCGCCTACGATTTTTTAGTTTTTTTTCACCCATACAAATTGGCCCGCTCTATTGTGCATACCTGTAAAATCTTATAATATTGCCGATTTGTCATGTTTTTGGTGAAAAAAAGAGATGTGTGCGTTAGTTATGCCATCCTCAAACTTCTCTACCATCATTTCAACTTTCAAAGTCGTAAACATTGATTAATTTTGAATTTCAGTTGATTAGAAACCAGGAAAGAATTAAAGTAAAGTTACAGCTTAAGACCATGTCTTACCCGGGATTCAAACGCGGTACCTGGAATGGTGGTCAAACACCATTTCCAATCGACTTCTGAGGTAGTCTTATGTTTTTGATTTAGTGCTTTTTGATTTTGTGGCAATACTTTTCTAAGTTGTGCTTTCTACAAATATTTAGCGATAATTATCAAAACAACACAACAAAAAATAGCTTAAAATAATATAACTGATATAAAATACTTCATAATTTTTATCGTTTTGCTTTACAAATTTTATTTGTCTTTCATTTGATTTTACACTGGAATTCTTTATGTAGAGTATAATACTCTACATATAGAGTATTGATTGTTTTAAGATCCCTTTATTTTTATTAATAGTTTTCATAAGACGTTTTTTTACTCTTAGTTTTTTTACTCAAATCTTTTAATTTTTAATAGTTTTGCCTTATACATTTTATATTCAATCATTTGGGCATTCGCCCCTGGTTTCAACTATAGATTGATTGATTTCGTTTATTAGTATTTTTTAAATAATTAAGTATACATAAATTTAAAATTATTTTAGATGCGTTTGCATAATTAATTATTTATCGTGATATATTTTTACATTGTATTTATTATTAACATTATTATATATTTTAAATTTTAAAATATTCTACGCACTTTTCCTAAATCTTTTAAAATTTTGTTCTTCTTTAATATCATCTGGAAGCATATTATATAATCTGAGCCCTTTAAAAAACATTTCTTTGTGCGTATGGTTGAGCATATCTCACAAAAGTTATATTGTCTGTTATGTAACTTGAGACTTGTCCATTAATAGTAAGATACACGGATATAAGAGTGTTGAATTCAAGTCTCTTGCACGTTGAACCATTTTAACACCTCTAGCATGTATTGTATCGGCGTGTTTATGTCACACTGAAGAATACTTCTCATTGCTTTGTTTTGTAATCTATTAATTTATGTTTGGTTACAAAATGAGTAAACAATAGTTGAGCAGTATTAAAAATCAGGTTTAATATTAGTGTTATATATCGATGGTTAAGCGCACTAAAGTGATAAGTGACCTTTTAACGAAAATAGGAGTACTGCATTTTTCAATCGATCAATATAATATCTACTTTGTGTAAATTTATTGAAAATGCATAGCCAGTGAATGCGTATCAGTACACAGTTAAAATTAATGTTTTGTATTGAAATTTAAAAACAAAATCGACGTTCCTGAACATTTGAAATTTTTCACTTATCACTTTAGTGAGCTTAACCATCGATATTTTCACAGCCGTTAGTATTGGCATTTTTTTCCAAATTCTATAAAAGAAACCAAATTTCTTCCCTATTTTTTTAAAACATGTAATCTATATGTTTGTCGAATTTAACCTTCAAGTATGGACGTGGGGTCTCAGGAGCCTCTACATTAGGGGTATAACTTTTTTGCAACATCATATTTACATGGCCATACATGATGAGCAATGGTGAAAAAGGGATAACTGCGTTTTTATTTTATTTTTTGTTTTCTTTCAAAAAGTTCCCGCACCAAGTCAATTGAAATGTTCAAACTTTGATAAAAAAAAGTAATTTTGCAAACACGCGTTTGAAGTTTTTAAATCCCATAAGCCTCAATGTTAAAATTTGCACTATTTTGTGGATATCTCAGAAACCATGCAATATATTGATATACAATTTTGATACGATATAAAACACTAAAAAATCTACGTTTCGGCATCATTAACTCAAAAAAAGTATTTTTTGAGTAGGTATGATTTCTTTATTGGGAGCAATATTCCGATAAGAAAATGCACAAATAGAAGAAATATTTCTACATTTTGTAAAAAAAAATAATACACCCATAAATAAAAAATAAAAAAAAGCAGCACCGAATATTATAAAACACGTAAAATAACGCAGAACCACACAACAAAACTTTACGATATGCGTCGATTAACTGTAATATTTTCCAAGTGATTCAATTGCTTTTGTATTCATTGTCGTTGCTACTCTTCCTCACGTAACACAAATGTACGATAAGCGTCGACTTACTGTAACATTTTTTTTAATTCAATTCGGTTTGTTTTCATTGTCTTTATATTACTACTCTTTGTCAGTCTTGGTTTAGCCAGCATCTCGAAAGCTATTGAATGTGAAGGAAATAACTATTTAATATCAAAAACATAATGTCTTAAAAAAAGTGAAAAAAGATATTCGACAAATAATTTAGTTGCTTTTAAAAAAGTACAACGAAAAGACGTGAAATAGTAAACATTGAAAAATATTTAACCGAATTGTGAAAAATTCCAAAGCAGGCCGCTATAATTGGAAGATACAATGCATTGGTAAAAATTGAAAAAAGCATAGTGAAGAGGTGCAAGATTATTGGAAAAGAACTGATTGATTTGTGGTCAAAACTTAATTTGCCAATCATAGCAAAAGTATCCCTTGAACGAAAAATACAAAAACTCATAGAAACATACCAGAAATCGTCAAAAAAACGCAGTGGAACAAACATGGTAATGTCATTCAACAAATTTTTTGATGTAACGAATAAAAGCGGTATGTGGCCATGTTACTGAAGATAAAGAGATGTATGAACTCCAAATAAAAACGAACGGAGAAGTTGGATACACATCTACTAAGGATATGAAGCTTCATCCATCCATAGCTGCTAAAATGAAAGAAAATATCTCCGTCAAAAATAATACTATATTAAAAGCATCAATATCTTCAATATCATCAAGTGACGCGAACGATGATTGCTGCGTCCCGAATTATGAAGAATTTGAAGCACCTTCAAGGCTTAAACAAGAAAATTGTTCAACAAAGGCAGCAGTGAAAAAAGTAACAACTGCCAATGTGACCACCAAAAATGCTGCTAAAATATGCAAAGAATTGGCGAAATCAGGAGTTAATATTACAACAACAACACAACCAGGAATTTTAAAAGCAGAAAAAAAAGAAGCAGAACGTTTGTCTTCATTTTGATGGGAAAAAATTCGGTAAAAGAGAAAAATAGGCCGTGGTGCTAAAAAATCAGTTCAGAGAAGTAAGATTGGCGGTCATGGATATTGATAATAAAATAAGTTCAACCCTATTTGAAGGCATCAAGGAAGTTCTCGATAATTTTCAACTGTGGGACTCCATCAAAATGATTGTGTGTGATACAACAACCGTCAAAACAGGACATACAAATGGAGTTGTTATCTCACTCCAAAAATACTTTTCAACAAAAGGTTTACATTCACCGCAATATGTGGGCTGTCAACATCATATTTTAGATTTGATTTTAAGACATGTTATGGATGAGTCACTGCATGGAAAATCAATATCACCAAATAAACCTTACGATATATTTTCAGAAATGATCAATAATTTCGATGCTCTAAAACAAAGTTTTGCTCTAGGCAAAGAAAAATTGAAAGTAAGATGCATGAAATGGCGCGATGGCATGAAGTATCTATATGAGCTGGGACAAGCATTCAAATATTATGAAAAAAATGTCTGGCAACCCTGTTTAAAGTGAAAACATTGAAAATTTGTCGCTCCTGTTTTTTTGCCAATTATATTTAAATAATTAACTCTCAAGATTTTTAATTATTGTTTTTGATTGTAATTTCATCGCGCGGTCACTTTGTTTACATTGAACATATCAGTATATCGAATTTTTCTAAACGTACCATTACATTGAATTTAATCAAAAGCATTCGACACCTAACCTCACTTTCCAAATAAACAATGGGCACCCGCTGTGAAATTTGCAAGTCAGAATGGACCACTGTGGGAGCTTTCATCTCCTGCTACGGATGCTCCAACCTCTATCATGGTAAATGTGTTGGACTGTCAGCCAGGATTGGAGATGCTTTGAACTGCACCTCATCAAATGGCCTTCAATGGTTTTGTCCAAAGTGCCGAAAAATTACCACTTCTGCAAGCCCTTGCAAGCGTCAACAAATCGGCTAATAACATTATGGAGGAGGTGAATCGTCTTCATAAGATTGTTGTCTCCCACTCCGAAAGTTGCATTAACCTGCAAAATATCACAACTACTCTCAATGATAGCAGTGCAACCGTCTCACCCGTACAATTAACGACTGGACTCATGTCAAACTCTCAGTCAAGGAAAAAAACAGAAAAGGTAAAACAATCTAGCATAGAGAAAGGCATCAACATTGATGCTTTGCATGCCACCACGCCTGTATCTGCAAACCGTTCTACACACGCCACAACTACCCTACTGAAGCCAGATCGTCAGACCACTAACCTAGGCCAATCCAGCCCAAGGGACCCAGCTTTTCATCCTACTGAGCCTGTGCACCATCAAATAAATACTCCTAATCAGCCTCTCGCGTCAACGGAATGTGGACCATTGGTTGATTTGGTTGTTTTTACTCCATCGAATAATAATACTGCTTACTCATCGAACACTGCTTCAGATATGAACTCTTCTGGACATGACATACAAAGTGTTGTGAATTTAGCTAATCAATTGCCTATCGTCCGACATCATCCAACTAACACGCCAAGTCTGCCTCTCGAGGCTTGGTGCCGCTACTACTATTGATAATATCCTAGCATACATTCGCAACAAATTACCGCATCCGAAATCAACAATAACCTGTCTTAAGTTCATGCAGAAACCTCTGCAGGAAATTGCATCATTTAAAATTAATGCATCTGAGCTAGACTATGCACAGATAATTTGCAAAAACTGCTGGCCCAACGGGGTTGTAGTCCGTGACTTTATTTCACGTTCTAGGCCAGCACCCCAATTGAACAGTCAGACTCTCAACAACATCCCTGCCACCTCTCCAAAAAACTAATCAATGACATCAATAAAAAATGTCATTATGATCGCGTCTGCAACAATGATAAAACTTGTAGCCTTGTTGATAAGCATGATAACAATAACAAGGCTCTAAGGGCCGTTTTATTCACTTTTATAACTTAAGATTTAAGAATAACTTTGGGATTTTTCGGCTTTTCCAACTTTATTCATTTTATTCACTTCAAATTGTCAAACATAACTTTAGAAATTAAAATTTATACATAACTTTTGTTCGATAGCTGGAGTCAACTTGTGATTTTTTAACTTCCAAAAATATGAGCAGTTATGAGTTCCAACTTGGGATATTTGGTTTAACTTTTGTTTTTTGTTTCAATCACAAACATTTTCGTTTGTATGAACGAGTTAAACAAATTGTAGCTGTTATGACTAGAGGGGGATTTTTATGCAAAACTGCATGTACGAAATATGCATAATACGCCGAGATTTAAAACGGCCATACCTACAGTTGGGAATTACTTTTTAGAATCATTAGGACCCAATAAACTCGAACCTGTGGTCGAAATTTCTCAACCTGTGATGGTTTCGCCAGAAGGGGGTGTTGGAGTAGTCGAAAAATAGCGGTTGGCGGAAATTCAAACCTTTATCAGACTGCACAGTAACTTTGTGTTGGCCGGAAATACGAGTCGGTCGTAAAAATGTCTGCCTGTGTTGGTGTCATCTTCCTCAGATTCAGATACTGATACCATCGCGACGTCTTCGTCCTCCATTTCATCAGGCGTAAGCAATATGTTCGTAGAAAAGTGTTAAAATGAAATTACAGCTGTGCAATTTCTGGCCCTTCACTAGGAATTTACCTCAGCTGATTCGAGAATAGCCAGCCAAAGTGGCCACCACCACTTCTTCGAACGAATCGACACACGGTAGTTTGAAACAATATTATCATGGATATCGACCCTGTATATGAAATAATTATAGTTTGTTTTTATTAAGATTGCTGCACCGTGGCTTGACAAGGCTGACCTTCCCGTGTTCGTTGTGTACGTATTGTCGATGTGAGCGGGTAAACTCCGGTGAAGTTCGACAGTAAAGTCACAAAAGCAATAACACAATACGGAAATAAACATGTCCCCGTTGAAATTTAACGGTTGAATGTTCGTTTGCATTCAAAATTTAATTGTCGCCAACCGCGACTGTTCGACTGGACGAACAATCGTTACTGCGTGTTTTCTGTGACGAACTGCCATTGTTAGACTACTCGGGCAGTAATTTTTGCACGTCTCCCAGAGTACCTTTTTACTAAACATAATTGTAAAAGTCATTCACCACATATTTTCGACCTTTGTTCACAATAACTGCATTTGTGAAAAAATTATTTATAATGTTATATATTATTATGTTTCATTTTACACAGAGAAAATAGGTCATCACATAAAGTAATTTTTCAAACCACCACTGGTGCCCGTTAGAGTGTGGGAGAAGACCGATTTTTTCTTTTTTTCGATTTTTTTTCTGAAAGCCAATAAAATGCACTATAGTATTGCATAACTACATGCAGTGTCGCTTATACTTCGTCACAGAAAAAAATTGGGTTGAAAAAATACAATCTTAGTGTTCAAGTTGTCGAACAGCGGCATACATTGAGTTAAAGACGTTGTTAACATATTATTTGTTCTACAAATGGTTAATAAGCACAAAATTTGTAAGCTTATAAAAATTTATAAAAGAAAGATGTTCTGGAGGAACGAATGCATCGGTTCTTAATGCATCAGACAAAACCCATCAGAATTGATTTAAGTAAGATATTACTAACAAAAACGATTTAAAACCGCTTACAAAATTTTCAGGAATCATATACACATTTGTAAGTGCTAACTTAATTCAGTGTTAACAGATTAAACCTGGTTACCAGACACAGTCAATGTTGTAAAATCGACATTTAAAAACCATGTTGACCAGTTGTAAGGCTTTCCCCATAGTGAATGTTTGAAATAGTTTTGCAATGGATGTAGGCTTGGCTTAATGAACAGCCCTCTAGTTATTGACATCATTCCAAAACATTGCAATATAACATTTAGTAATTGATGTGTTAAATAATTAAACAATTAATTAATTAATTTAATAACAGATTAACTGACATTTTAATCACCACCTAAAGAGTGGAGATACCAAAATGCAACATTATATCCTTGAGTCACAATAGATGATTTGGTTCTTAGCCATCGGCAGAATCGAGATTCGTTTTTAGATCCAGTTAATTTTTAATTCCACCATTCGTTGATGTTAAAGCTGTTTGTTTGAAGCTATGAAGAATTATGCACGAAATTCATCTATTGATTGGTGTGCAAGCATCAATTTCTTAAAGTTGATGACGGGACCAAGCTGACATTGTGCAAATTATTATTGCATATATTGCCATTTTTATCACCATTAAATTGATTAATATTTGATTTGTTTTTAGTTACTTTTATGCGCAGATTTGATCATGGTGAAAATATTGTGTATTTGAACTCTGACGTACAATATAATAACATAAGTAATGATGGTATACATTTTACAACGATTTTTCCAGTAGATAATAACGATAGTTACATTGTGCATTTTCATTTTGATTCTTAACTTTCAGTCACACAATTCCTTGGTTATAAGGCTGTTTATGTTGATGCAATGAAACATTTTACGCACAAGACCCTGATCTGTTGGTATAAAATCTCCATTTTTTTTTTATTGAGGATAGGAAGACAGGTTGACAGGAAGACAGGTTGAGGTTGGAAGCTTGTGAATTAATTATTGTTCCAGGTTCTAAATTTTGCCATTATTTTTAATGAATACCAAATCGGTGAATTTTTTATTTGTTTAGATTATTTTTATTTCAAAACTTGCATGCTTGCCGTCGTCGATTTCAAACAACAACAATAAAATTTAATTTCTAAAGTTATGACTGTCAAATAGCAGTAATTTCCCTGGGAATTTTTCACAACTTGAACATTTGTAACTTGCTTCAACTTCTTGTCAGAAATCGTCAGCTTGATATTCATGCAACTGAATAAAATCAAATTTTAACTTGAGAAATTCAAATTTAAAACTTTGGAAGTTATACAAAAAGTCAAGTTGGCAAAAGTTATAGTAACTTCCCAAGTTAGCTCAAGTTAGAAAAAGTGAATAAAACGGCCCTTAATATTTTTTTTATCAGAATGTGTCTGATCATAGAACTAAATCCAGTACTATCTTTCTGGCTACAGCTCAATGTCTCTATGATATATTTATTCTTACTGAAACTTGGTTGAATGGAAATTTTTATAATGAAGAATTTTTCGATCCCAAATTATACAATGTCTATCGAAAAGATAGAGACTCTAATAGAACTGGAAATCTTCGTGGTGGTGGTGTATTAATTGCTTTGAATCGTACTCTATTATCATCTATTATTCCATTACAAAATACTGATCCATTCCTTGACCAGCTTTGTGTGTCGATAAATGGTATTTCTGAAGTTATCATCATCTGTTTATCATATATTCCACTAAATAGCTCTTTGGATGTTTATAAAGCTCATACGGATAATATATCATGTTTGGTTGCTGACTCTTGTGATGATAGCAAACAATTTCTGGTGCTTGGTAATTTCAATCTTCCAAATGTTTCGTGGTTGAAAAAACAATCTGATGGTTATCTCTCTCCATTGAATGTTTCCAGTGGCGCTGAACTCTATTTAATTGATAATTTTTTTAATCTTGGTTTAAATCAAATTAACTCTTGTTTTAACTCTTTGAGTAGATTGTTAGATTTAGTCTTTATAACTGGCAATATAAATTTTAAGTTATTTGAATCTGCCTTTCCGATTTCAGCTTTAAGTGCACATCATGTCCCTCTAGAGATCAAAATTGTTTTTTATAAGTATCTTGCATTAATTAATGATGATTCAAATATCAGTTATAACTACCGCGCCTGTAATTTTGACTACTTAAATTCTGTTTTCATTGGTATAAATTGAATTAGTGAATTTGATAAGCTCGATACTGTTTCGTGTTTTAATCACTTTAAATCTTTAGCTTCCACTGTTTGTAATGAACTTATCCCAATAATTAGACGACAAGTTTACAAATTACCATGGTATACGCGTGGTCTCAAAAAATTAAAAAATTTGCGCTCTAAGTTTTATAAAAAATATTTGCTCACTAATAACCAATTTTTTTTTCTCAAGTATAGGCACTATATGAGGGAATTCAATTTTCTGGATAAGTACCTTTACAAGCAGTACATTTTAAAATTTGAATACGATATTACATCTAATCCGAAGTCTTTTTGGCGGTTTATTAAGTCTAAAAAAGGTTCTTCAAATATTCCGATGTCGATGTTTCTTTACAACACTACTTCTAATGTTGCATCAACCACTGCAAATCTTTTTGCGGATTTTTTTCTATCAAACTATGAACCGGCCAATGATGTTGATTTTGAAGTTTCAAGTAATTCTGCCCCAGAAATTGATTTTGGGTCACTTGCTTTGACTGTGGATGATATTATTAATGGGATTCGTCGGCTTAAATCTTCACAGAAATTGGATGTTGATGGTTTTTGCTCATTTTTCTTAAATAAATGTGCAATCAGTTAAGCATATCCTCTTATGCTAATTTTCAATAGTTCTCTGCGTTTTGGCAATTTCCTTGACTGCTGGAAAGTGTCTTGTAACTCCTGTCCATAAATCTGGGTCAAAAAATAATGTTTCTAATTACAGACCAATATCCAAGCTCTCTTCCATATCAAAGCTTTTCGAATCAATAGTAAAAGAGAAAATGTTTTTTGCTGTCAAGAAAATTATCTCCCCTTATCAGCATGGCTTTATGCCTGGTCGCTCGACAGTTTCCAACTTGGTTTTTTTCACTGAATATTGCTTATCTGCGTTTCAGGATGTTTGTCAGGTTGATGTAGTTTACACAGACTTTTCCAAAGCCTTTGACAAAGTCTCCCATTCTCTCTTAATTAAAAAACTTAAGTGGATTGGATTTCATTCGGGTTTTCTTAGCTGGCTGACTTCATACTTATCTAATAGGCAGTGTGTTGCAGCCTTTGATAATGTTACATCCTACCCATATGTTGCTACTTCGGGTGTCCCGCAAGGTAGCATTTTGGGGCCCCTATTATTTATAGTTTTTATTAATGACATTACTACCATCTTTCATAGCTGTAATTGCCTCTTGTATGCAGATGACCTGAAGGTATTCCGCAGAGTACATAACTCCGCTGATATTGAATCCATTCAATATGAAATTGTCAAACTTAACAATTGGTGCTGTAAAAATTATATTTTTTTGAACCTGGATAAGTGCATTTGTATGTCTTATTCTAGGTCTCTTAATCGCTATCGATCATCTTATCATATTGCGGGCTCTAACTTGTTGTCCTTGGAGCAGTTTAAAGACCTTGGTGTTGTGTTTGATTTCAAACTCACTTTTGTTCCGCACTTAGATTATATTTTACCAAAAGCATATGCAATGCTGGCTTTTATACGCCGAAATGGCTCGTGTTTTTCTGACCCCTATACGATTAAAGTGCTTTTTACAAGTCTAGTTCGCTCGAGGCTTGAGTATGCGTCTGTCGTGTGGAACCCTTTCTATGAGTGCCATAAACTAAGACTTGAACGTATTCAAAAATCGTTTACTCGTTTTGCTTTGCGGTCTCTTAATTTTGATGGATCTATTCCCTCATTTAGTGCCCGCTGCCTATTAATTGGTCTTAAGTCCTTAGAGATTAGAAGAAATATTTGATCGCTTCTCTTTGTACATGATATCATATCGGGGATTGTTGATAGTCCTGAATTGCTAGAGTACTCAGGAATCTTGATCCATTATATTTGGACATGTGTCGCACTAATTATGCATCAAATGCACCCATTGCTAGAACTCTGTATCTGTTTAATGTCATTTATTCTAATCTTAATCTTGATTTTTCTTTTTCAAAAAATCAATTGAAACATGTATTAAATACTTTTTTGTATACTCATTTATTATATGTAATAGTCTGTAAGAACTTTGTTCATAGATTTATAAATAATAAATATAAAAATATAAATATAAAAAATAAAATGTTTCCTTATTGAAGTTTAACACTCTACCATCGCTAAGCAACGCCCGATGGAATTCAAAGGCTATACTGCATTTTGACGTTCATTCTCATTGTCAAACACCGAACAAAACTGTTGCCTATTTGTTAATTCATATGAGGCGCTTGGTATGAGGTATGGTTTTCCGACCACCTTTTTCATGTAAATGACTTCACAAAATTAGAAACAGGAGTAAAGCCTTTTAAAGCAGCGCACAAATGTTTTTTAAAACACTGGGTGAAGAAAGATTCATTTATTGCAAACCAACAGCGCTCGAATATATGCACAGAACGAGCCATCAAATTAATACAAGACGTTTATCCAAAATGTAAATCTGAGCGCATTTTAAATCTTAAGTTTATTGCTTCTAACTCTAAATAAAATATATTTGTAATAAAAAAAAAAAAATAATTAATTAAAACTATATTTTTCTTATGTATAAATAATAATAAATAATATTTGTTGCAAAATCATAAAAAAATACTTTTTTTGAGTTATTGATGCAGAAACGTAGATTTTATAGTGTTTTATATCGTATCAAAATTTTATTTCAATATCTTGCATGGTTTCTGAGATCTCCACAAAATAAAGCAAATTTTTACATTGAGGCTTATGGGATTTGAAAACTTTAAACGCGTGTTTTGCAAAACTACTTTTTTTTATCAAAGTAAAAACATTTCAATTGACTTGGTCCGGGAACTTTTTGAAAGAAAACAAAAATAAAAACGCAGTTAACCTTTTTTCAGCATTGCTCATCATGTATGGCCATGTTAATTTTGATTTTTGAAAAAATTGTTAAATGTTATACCCCTACTCTACATATTCGCGATTTCCAAGAATCACATGGAAATGATTCGTGTTTATGCTTCATTAAAATAAGAAAATAAAAATAAAAAAAATATTGTTTACACATTTATTCTTTTAATTTTAGTTCTATAAGCCCCGGTTTACAGTTTTTTTTAAAGATTCATAAGTGCTTACTGAAACAACTGGGCAATAAAGTGGAGAGGCCTGTGAGACCCCACGTCCTTGTTTGTGCTTCACGTCCCTACTTAAAGGTTAAATTCTTTATCTAAAATTACACCCAGGTACTTGATACTTAAGACTGTCCCAGAAATAACTGTCCTTTTGTTTTTAGGTTATTTATAAAAAAGTGTTGCCTCTATAGCAACATATTTGGTACCTAAATAAAGTATGTATAAATATTGCAGATTAAAAAAAATACTCATTAGTAAAATAAAAGAGCTACTGAAAAGATATCGTCTTAACAAGAAGAAAAGCGGAAAGCAATTATTTGCAAAAACCTGGAAAATCCAAACACCACGTACAAAAAGATCGCTAAGGAAGTTGGCGTGTGCGTGATTTCAAGCAGTTACCTGGACATGGATATTATACTGCGGTTAGAAGGGGTGGAGCATGCTCCACCACCGAAAAGCATACAAAATTTCCAAAGAAAGACATGGTGTGGCAGGCCATTTACAAATGTGGCCTTCGAAGTAAGGAATTTGTGACAGCTCGCACAATCAACACCGAAATTTACATCAGAGAGTGTCTGGAGCGGCGTTTGCTGCCTTTTATACGTCAGCACCAAGGTTCAGTTCTATTTTGGCCTGATCTACAAACATGTCACTACGCCCAGAGAACGATGGATTGGTACCAAGCCATTAATGTCACTGTGGTACCAAGGGAAGCCAATCCTCCGAATTGCCCGAACTTCGTCCAATCGAAAGATATTGGGCTTTAATGAAAACAAATCTTAAGAAGACCAAACAAACTGCGAAAAACATCGAAATATTTCGACGTAAATGGCGTCGGGCATACACTAAGGTCAACGAAAGGTCGGTAAAAACCTAATGGAGGACCTTAATCAAAAATTACATAATTTTTTGAGTGTAAATAAAATTTTCATTTATTTTGTAATGTTAACTTAATAATAAACTGAAAGAATTTTTAAAAAACATCATTGGTTTTTTTTTTACAATAAAAAAAACAAAAGGACAGTTATTTCTGGGACAGTCTTTATCTGAAGGGTCCGCCAAATAACTTTTTTTTTGAAAATGCTATAAAAAAAACTACTGAATATTTTCTCAAATTTCTTTTTTTATTTGAATGTACAATCCTTCCGGTTAATAATGGAAAATAATTTAATTCAAATGGCTGCCTCGGCTGGCCATGCAGTAGTCTACACGATCGGTCCAATTTTTAAGCATATTATCGATTGTGTGCAGTTCTATTTCACCAATGGCTTCACGAATATTGTCCTTTTAAGCGTCAATCGTCTCTGTCTTGTCGGCGTAGCACTTATCTTTGAGGGCACCCCACAAATAATAGTTCAACGATGTCAAATCGCAGTTCCGAGGTGGCCAAACGACATCAGCTCTGCATCTGATAATGCGATCTTCAAAAACAGGGCGCAAAACATCGAGTGTAGCTTCGTCTGTGTGGAACGTAGCGCCGTCCTGTTGAAACCAAATGTTACCAATATCCTCCTCTTCAATTTTTGTGAACAAAAATTCGTTCAACATGGCCCGATAACGATGGCCATTGACTGTAACGGCCACTCCTTGATCATTTTCGAAGAAAACTGGCCCAATTATGCCTCTTGACCAAAATCCGCACCAAACAGTGACTCGTTTTGGGTGCATCGGCTTTTCAATGTATGCGTGCGGATTTTCTGTGCCCTAAATGCGACAATTTTGCTTGTTTACAGACCCGCCAAGATCAAAATGAGCTTCATCTGAAAAGATGATTTTTTTGGCAAAATCGGCATCTTCAGTAAGTCGATCGCAGGCCCACTCAGCGAAGCGAAAACGCATTGGATGGTCAGTTGGCTTCAACTCCTGAACCAATTGGACTTTGTATGGCGTCAAACCAAGGTCTTTATGCAAAATTCGTCTCAATGATGTCTCCGAAATGTTCAATTGTTGAGAACGACGGTGAATTGATGTTGATGTGTTTTTGGCTTTTCACGCTTTGGTTTATCGATGAGGATGCCAGTTTCTTTCACTTTTTTCACAAGATAACGATTACATTACCATGATTTTCAAAGTAATGTCGCAATATTTCCCAGCGTTGTTCAAGCGTATACACAACCATATTCGTTCAGCGGAAGGATAAAACTAATTACACTGGTTTACAGCCAATATGTACTTTGAATGCCACTATCCTTTTCTCATGTAAAATCGGTCGCTAATTCCGAAAAAAAAATTATTTTTTTTTTCTGTCACTCCGTTTTCGAGATATTGCCCACTGTAGGGTTTTCAACGAAAAAAAAAAAGTTGGTTCCACTTAATTGCATATATCTCCAGAACAAACAACAGTAATCAAACAAATGATATATCAAATAAAAGCTTATAAAATTTCTTACAAACAATGCAAACATCATTTTTTGGTCGAGTTGTTAGTTTTGGCGGAATAAATTCAAATTTCAGGGATTTTTTTTTATTTTTCAGAAAAATTTCCAAAAAAAGACAAAATAGTTGCAAATTTCGTTAAGAAATCAAAATATTTTGTTACTTTTGATATTTTTTACTAAAAGCCTTTATTTTTCCAAAAAAAAATAAGCTATTGTTGAAGAAAATCTATTGAGAAATGAAAAAGTTGTGTTCAATGGAACGAAATCACCAAATTGTGTGATTATCAATTTATGCATTTAGACTTAGTTTATTGCCATAAAAAAAAAAATGAGAACTTAAGGTTGTTGTAATAAAATCATATATTCTTCATTTTTTTTGTTCTTTTAATAATTTACATTATTTTTACATTATTTAAATTGTATATAATTATTATTAATAATTTTTATTGTTGCATTAAATCATTTATAATGTTATTTACATTGTAAATAATTTTTATTTATCATTCAGAAATTCAAAATGATTAGAATTCTTGTTTTGTCGTTATTTAATTCGGGATCGGTTTCTCTGATGAGAAACCAACAATAGTCGCCCATCATTCCTTCGTCCCAAAATCCTTGGTACCGATTCTCAATTGCTTTCATCTGTTGGTGGAATCTTCTCGTATGCAACAATTCAACCAATTTTAATTCACCCAATGTTAAGGTGACATACTTCAGAAATCGTGAAAAACCGTTTGCTATACACTTTACAAAGAATGACAATATCTGCTATTGCGTAGTCATTCCTGGCTTATTTAATACTTTCGGTCAGCCGTACATTCCCAAAGAGTGGCGTTTGTTTATTGATGGCAGTATTAAATATGAATAACACGACTGGAAAATATGTTCTGATATCAAAGTCGTTGGTACACCACGTCGTTGGTAAACCACTATTACAAAAAGGACTGAGGTGTCTTCGTTGGATCGCAAATAAAAAGGTGTTAAGCTATCTTCAATTCGCAGAACTATTGTCACCAGTTGAGGCAGCAGCGTGGGATTCTTTTAGGACGACTGTTTCTAGCTTCCTCGGGAACAATTAAAGTGAATCTTACGAGAAAATAGTCAACGAGTTGCTCAAGAACTATAAAAAAATGGGCGTAAATATGTCTCTGAAAATTCACTTTCTGCACTCCCATTTGAATTTTTTTCCGAAGAATCTCGGTAACGAGAGCGACGAGCATGGGGAAAGATTCCACCAACAGATGAAAGCAATTGAGAATCGGTACCAAGGATTTTGGGACGAAGGAATGATGGGCGACTATTGTTGGTTTCTCATCAGAGAAACCGATCCCGAATTAAATAAACGACATAACAAGAATTCTAATCATTTTGAATTTCTGAATGATAAATAAAAATTATTTACAATGTAAATAACAATATAATTGATATAATGCAACAATAAAAATTATTAATAATAATTATATACAATTTAAATAATGTAAATTATTAAAAGAACAATAAAAATGAAGAAGTTCTTATTTTTTTTTTTATGGCAATAAAATAAGTCCAAATGCATAAATTGATAATCACACAATTTGGGTGATTTCGTTCCATTAAACACAACTTTTTCATTTCTCAATAGATTTTCTTCAACAATAGCTTATTTTTTTTTGGAAAACTAAAGGCTTTTAGTAAAAAATATCAAAAGTAATAAAATATTTTGATTTCTTAACGAAATTTGCAACTATTTTGTCTTTTTTTGGAAATTTTTCTGAAAAATAAATAAAATCCCCGAAATTTGAATTTATTCCGCCAAAACTAACAACTCGACCAAAAAATGGTGTTTGCATTGCTTGTAAGAAATTTTATTAGCTTTTATTTGATATATCATTTGTTTGATTACACAGTGTGACGAAAAATTAAAAAATTTTGATTACAAGAACCATTTGTAAAAATTCTCAAAGTTGATCCTTTTGGGAATGCAACGCACCTAGTGTGACCTCTCAATGTCGTCACAATTTTTTTTAATTGATTATTAAAAATTATGTCTTCGAATTTTGCTGCACCGACATTCAATGACGTTTTGCAGTCATTTGCTTTAGCGGAAAAGAAAAACAAAATCCACTTATATTCAGTAGAATTAATGGTAGAATAAGAATGCAAAAAGAAATCCGAAAAAAATCCAAACGGAGCGTGTTCTTGTAGTTTTTGTAAATTTCTCAAAAAAATATGTGTTTCTTTTAATTTTTTTTCAATAATATGCCAAGAAGGACATTTGTTTTTTCACAAAACTAACCTGCACTATAAAAGACCTTTCGATTGAATCCAATAACATAGACATCGGTTGAGAATTCGCTAAATGGCAGTAATTTTAACTTTTTTTTTCACCATAAAATCCTGATTCCCATATAAATCTGCTACCAAACAAAGTGGTCCCATTTACTCAAAAATTAACAGATTTTGGTCATCTTTATCTTGTTGGAAAGACAATATGTAGCAGAATAGAATTTTGAAAAATAAAATAGTTACTTTGGTACGATTTGTAGTATTTTATTTTTGCGCACAGTGCACACTGGAACAGTATGACTATTTCAAATTAAGAATATTGGAATGCATTTACCAATGCAGAAAGTTGTACGAAAATGGTTTTTAGGCGTAGGTCTCGCCTAAAAGTATAACTACGAGCGTGGTCGTGCAGAAATCGTGTGAGCATTTTCGTGATACTGCGCCGACATTTTACAGCTTTTACTTTATTTACTTGTACATGTTATTTTTCCACTCCATTGTAACCTTAATCTTACAACTTTCTGTAATTGTAAATGCATTCCAATATTAATATTTTGAAAAAGTCATACTGTTCCAGGGTGCACTGTGCTCAAAAATAAAATACTACAAATCGTACCAAAGCAACTATTTTATTTTTCAAAATTCATTTCTATGTTATTGGATTCAATGGAAAGGTCTTTTATAGTGCACGTCAGTTCTGTGAAAAAACAAATGTCCTCCATGGCACATTTTTTACATAAAATTAAAAGAAAGATATATATTTTTGAGAAATTTACAAAAATTACAAGAAGTGGCTTCGCTCCACTCTCCGTTTGGCTTTTTTCGCAGTTTTTTTTTTTGCTCAGTCTTGTTCTACGACAAATTCGACTGAATAAAAGTAGATTTTGTTTTCCATTTCCGATAAGGCAACTAACTGGAAAACGTCACTGAACGTCAGTGCAGCAAAATTCGAAGACATAATTTTTAAAAATCAATTAAAAAAAATTGTGACGACATTGAGAGGTCACACTAGGTGCGTTGAAATCGCAAAAGGTTCATCTTTGAGAATTTTTACAAATGGTTCTTGTAATAATTTAGCGGTCACACTGTGTTACTGTTGTTGGTTCTGGAGATATATGCAATTAAGTGGAACCAACTTTTTTTTTCGTTGAAAACCCTGCAGTGGGCAATATCTCGAAAACGGAGTGACAGAAAAAAAAAATAATTTTTTTTTTCGGAATTAGCGACCGATTTTCCATGAGAAAAGGATAGTGGCATTCAAAGTACAAACAACTTTTCGTTATTTGTAAACCAGTGTTATCAGACATGTGCAGACATGTGCTAAGTGCTACCATTCACGAAATAAGCACTAGTTGAAAAAAAAAGTTAGATGGCGAGCCCTTTACTTTTTTTATTGTTTCCGCGTTTATTTCAAAGTTTCCTTCACTGCTATACCTACCACGCCGCCCATAAGAAGGCGTGGTAGGTATAGAAAAGTATATATTCTTGATGAGCATCACCACCTGAGTTGATGTAAGCCATGTCCGTCTATCTGTGGATACGATTACAGCCGTAATTTTTAAGCTGTCGTGCTGAAATTCGATATTTAAGCTTTTTTTTAAAAAAAAACTAATATTAAGTTCGAGAATGGGCTAAATCAAATATATAAGCTACAAAACGTTAATTTGGTATTTGTATATCCCGCCCATTGATCCTATTTAGTTCGACCCCATTAAGTTCAAAACTACTATAAAGTATTTATTTTTTACGGGGAAAACCTTTTAACGTAGCACTTATTTTCATTTAGGAAAAGCTTATTTTGAACACACCAATTTTCCAGGGATAAAAGTTTACTCTGTAAGAATACTGTGTCCACTTCAGATTTAATTACATAGTACATTTTTAAGTCACCTGCATATAGAATATGTGGAATATCATACGAAACTTCAAATATGTCAGCAATAAAGATGTTAAAGAGAAGTGGGCCGAGGTGACTACCTTGAGGGACGCCCGATGAGACAATAATCTTTTTAGATAGAATACCTTGAAATTTAACGTATTGGAATCTGTCACTAAGATATCAATTCAGCCATTTCAACAAAGAACTGAAATACCAAGTTTTTCCAATTTTTTAGTTGAGATTACATGATCAACTCTATCAAATGCTTTGCTAAAATCGGTATTTACTGCATCTATCTGAAGACCTTTTTCCATATTATTAAGAACATCTGAGACCATGATTGTGAGGTTTGTTGTGGTTGATCTTCCTTTACGCAATCCATGTTGCTATTCATTTAAAGGAGGATTTACTATTTCTGTGAGCTTAGAACTTATTATTTTTTCGAAAAGTTTAGGAATAGTTGACAGTAAGGTGATTCCTCTGTAGTTTTGGATGGCTCTCTTATCACCTTCTTATAAATTGGTGTAAGATGAGATGATTTTCAATAGGATGGAAAAACGACTAATTGCAAGGACTTCGTAAAAATAATATATAACGGAGAAATTAATTCACCTATGCACTGAGCAAGAAAATTTGGTGGTCTAAGGTCCGAACCGGAAGACTTGTTAATATCTAATTCATTTATAGACTTAATTATGTCATCTTGTGTTATATTGATAGTGCTAACCAACGAAGACGAATTGGAATAAAAGGACGGAGTTTGACTTCGGGTTAAAGGATGACGAAAAACTTCTTTAAAGTGATATGCAAAGAGATTACAAATCTCCTGTGGGTTCCTCTTGTGGGTTCTGTACTAAATTTATAACAAACAAATTGTATTAAACAAAGAAAGCGTTCCCTTTTACGGGAAACTTTTGTCCATTTTAGGCTTAATTGTTGAACAAAGCTACGCACAAATGATTTTCATTTATCTAAATCAATTCTATCATTAGATCCTAAGCAAACATGTCCACAAAGCAAATTTATTATTTTATCAACTTGTTCCTTCTTAGATGTCGAAAGCCACAAATTAAAAATTTTCTAGTCTTGAAATTTTGGGAGTCAATATGTAAATGAAAAAAATTGTTTCGGTGCCGCAGCTAGCCGCAAGATTTTTTGATTGCTTCTGTTTGTATATAAATCAATAAAAAAAATAAGCAAAGTAAGTGGTGCAACGGATAAGCAACGAAAATGAAAAATTATAAATTTGGTACTTAACAAAATAGTATATATGTTATTAAGTAAAAAAAGTATTTAGAAACACTTAAACGAGTTTTTTTCCTAACTTCAACAATGTATTTTACAAAAAAATATTTTATTACAACGTGTTTTTAAAAAACTATTGAGCTTTAAACATACTCAATTTTTATTACGAGCACAGTAATTTTTTTCATGTTCTGCTTTCAATGGATTTTCTTGTCCCGTTATAGTTATATTTAGCCAATTTTTTTTTAAGGGGATTTACTTGTAAAGTGGACTATGTTCTTGCGTATTTAATAGAATTTTGACAAAAAAAAAGAAAATGTTGAATTAAATTACCTTACGCTTTGCGCCGGCCGTTCTGGCCGCAGCATAACACTCTTATAGAAAATGGTGCCGCATCTCAGGTCAGCAGCTCGGATGATGTTCTCCATGACTATATTAAAGAAGTCGCACGATAAGGAATCACCTTGTCTGAAACCTCGCTTGGTATCGAATGGAAGGGAGAGGTCCTTCCCGATTTTCACTGTGCTGCTGGTGTTGTTCAGTGTCATCCTGCAAAGACGTATTAACTTCGCAGAAATACCAAATTCAGACATGATGGAGTATAGGTGACTCCTTATTGGACTGTCGAAGGTGGGTTTTAAATCGATAAAAAATGGTGTGTGCCGATTTGTTTTTCGATGGTCTTTTCCAAGATTTGTCAGTTGAATAAGTTGGTTGACGATGGGCTTCAGGCTTTCACACAATAAGCTCGACAGGAACTTATATGCGATATTAAGAAGGCTTATCCCACGGTAGTTGGCACAAATTATGTGATCGCCTTTCTTGTGGATTGGGCAGAGGACACTGAGGTTACAATCATCTGGAATGCATTCTTCCGACCATATTCTGCATAGAAGTCTGTGAATGCATTTAAACAGAGCTTCGCCACCGGTCTTAAACAGCTCAGCCGGTAGGCCATCGGCTCCTGCGGCTTTGTTGTTTTTAAGCCAAGCTATAGCTGTTAAGACCTCGTTATAGTCGGGCAGCGGAACTTCAACGCTCCGGAATATCATCTCCATTGGCGGGATTGTTTTCGCGTCGCCATTTAAAAGACTAGAGAAGTGTTCCCTCCATAACATCAGTGTACTCTGGATATCTGTCACTAGATTCCCATTCTCATCCTTGCAGGAAGAGGCTCCAGTCTTAAAACCATCGGCCAGGCGTCTTATTTTTTCGAAAAATTTTCGAGTCTCATTCCTGTCGCCATGCATCGCAATTTTCTCGCACTCACTCATTTCCGCCTCTCGTTTTTTTCGCTTGAAAATGCGTCTCTCTTTCCTCCTCTTCTCACGGTATCGCTCCATAACAGCACGCGTTACAACCGACTGTCCGCATATATCGTCGATCGGAGAAGTGCTTTCTTGAAGCAGGAGTGAGAGTCGAGTAGCAAAGGCTTCGGCCGTCCGTTTTGACTGCAGCTTGTCGACGTCTTGCTTTCTTTGTGTAGGATTGCGAGCATTCTTAGCTGCGCACAGACGTGTGCGGATCTTGGCTGCGACAAGATAATGATCCGAGTCTATGTAAGCACCACGGATCGTGCGTACGTCTAGTACACTGGAAGAGTGCCTTCCGTCAATCAAAACGTGATCAATTTGGTCGCATATTCTTTGATCAGGGGACAGCAAAGTGGCCTTATGAATATTGAGATGCTTGAATCTAGTGCTACTAACGACCATGTTTCGTGCTGCGGCGAAGTCAATTAACCTCATTCCGTTATCGGATGTGTTGTCGTGGAGGCTGAACTTTCCGATTGATGGATCAATTATGTTTTCCTTACCCACCTTGGCGTTGAAGTCACCAAGCACGATTTGTATGTCATGACGGGGGCAGCGCTCGTATGCGTCTTCAAGGCGCTCGTTAAAACTTTCTTTGGTTTCGTCATCTTTTTCTTCTGTCGGAGCGTGCGCACATATTAGGCTTATATCAAAAAATTTTGCCTTGAAACGGATTATGGCAAGTCGTTCGTTCACAGGAGTGAATCGCAGGACATGATGCCGTATTCTCTTGCCAACTTCAAATCCGCATACAAACTCGTGCTTCTCCGCATGACCGCTGTAGTAGATATCACAGGATGCTTGCCGTAAGCAACCCTGTCCCTTCCATCGCATTTCTTGTATTGCACTGATATCAGAATTATATCTTTCCAAGATATCAATCTGTTGGATAGAGGCACCCTCCCTATTTAGGGTTCGAACATTCCAGGTGCATATCCGTAAATCATTATCAGTTTTTCGTTTGGGGTAGTTGTCATCAGATTTGGGGATCATTCTTTCATTTATTTTTGAACTTTTCATTGAAATAGTTTTATTACGTGGTGGGCTTCAAACCCAACGCACAACCTTTGCTTGATGGCCAAAGGAAGCCCGCCTCCCAGATTCGCCTCCAAAGTATATCGGGCGATAGTTTTGTGACGTTTCCAGGAGACACCACGCGGAGGTTTGAGTCGACTTGAGACGATTTCGACATGGATAATGCTACCTTAATAATGCTCAACATAAATTCAAAAGATCATTTCAGACCTGCTACCTTGATGATATTTAGTTTAAATTCAAAAGATCATTTGAGACCTGCTACTGTAATGATATTTGATATAAATTCAAAAGGTCATTTGAGACCTGCTCCATTAATGATACTTAGTATAAATTCACGAGATCATTTCAGACCTGTTCCCTTCATGAAACTTATTGTAATTCAAAAGATCATTTGAGACCTGCTGCCTTAATGATACTTAATATAAATTCAAAAGATCATTTGAGACCTTCCACTTTAATGATACTTAATATAAATTCAAAAGATCATTTGAGACCTGCTTCCGTAATGATGCTTAATATAAATTCCAAAGGTCATTTGAGACCTGCTACATTAATAATACTTAATATATATTCAAGAGATAATTTGAGACCTGGTACCTTAGTGATACTTAATATAATTCAAAAGATCATTTGAGACCTGCCAACTCAATGATACTTAATATAAATTCCTTTCCTTGAATCGTCTATGTCCTTCTTTCACCACATCTTACCTACGTATCACCCTTCCTTTAATGTAACTCCGTTCCTGCACTTGACTTCTTCATCGTGAGACTTTCACCTTCGATCGTTCTTCTACTCCTGACCGCATGATGCCAATTCTTGCCTCCAATAGTTTGCCCTTAACTGATGTCAACTATTTCCTTCAATCGTCTGCACTTAACTGGCGGATGCCAACTGTTGCCTTCAATGGTCTGCACTTCACTGGCGGATGCCAACTGTTGCCTTCAATGGTCTGATCTTGACTGCCTATCTCCTTGCTATTGATGGCTGGCTTAACCAATAGTATAATTACCGAAATAGTGTAAGCATTGTACGTACTCTCTTTGGAAGTACCCTAAATGTCAAAATCGGCCATCTTGGGGAATGCAGACAAAGCAAACCAGCCAAAGCAAACAAACAAATCTACATTCAATTGAACATCGTTTTGTCAAAATCACAACTTTCTACAATTATTAAACATAACCAAGCGAGAGTTTGGAAGCGGATCTTAGCTTTCTACTCGTTCGTAGATTTTGTATGAATAGTCAACTTCGTTTTGACAATATCGGTGAGCTGCTCTCCACCCTGCTACTACTTTGGTTATTATACTATGGGCCCAAGTGAGCATATTAAAATCACAAAAATCACATACATTATGTACAAATGAGCGTGTTTATTTATTGATAAACGATCGCATAATGGCTTGATATCAAGAATATTATGGCTAAGCTCAGAATCACTCCCAAAATAAATTGATTTGGGATTGTTTTCAATTTCAACCAAAATTGTTGTCAGATTGATGATGTCACTTTATATTGGAGGTAGGCGCAGTTCTTATCCGATTTTTTCCATACTTCATCGTGTCTAGCGCTGCCAACTCAGTCTTTGAAATGCGGTGAGTTTAAATTTGATAGTTTAGCAGGGCTACCAGTGCATGGATATGATTGTGTTCAGCCAAAATTAATACTCAGCTTAGCGCATGCCTTTCTGACGGTGCCGATAGAAGCTCCACGTATGTCTTCAGTCCAGGGCCGATTGCAATAAATACGCGCCTCGGCTATATAGTTAATAGACTGGTACCAGGTGAAGAAAAATCGAAGATCAAGCGGGCGTTACACGTTAGAAAAAATGAAGAAGGGACGTCTAACGCAATGGACGAGTTGAATAGCTTGATGAAGAGTTTCTTTGATGCGGAGACGTTTGGAGTCAAAGCTGATGTCATAAAGGTGATATCGAAAGCCGACCAGAGAGCAATAGCCATTTTTTTCGACAAAACGAGCCGGCGACCGTTACTAGTCAGGTCTGTTGTGGAAAGAAACATTTTCAGTATTCCCAGATAGCTACAATATGGCGATGAACAGATTTCAATGCGTAGAAAAGAAGATGGCGAGAGATAAGAGCTACGCAGAAGAGTATCTTAAAAAAAAAAATTAAAGACTACCTGAAAAAGGGATATGACAGAGCTAAGCTCAACGGAAGTAGACCGACGGGATCAAAAGACATTTTATTTGCCACATTTTGAAGTGAAAATCCCAAACAAGACAGGTTGGCTTTTGGTCTTCGATGCCGCAGCAGAAACACAAAATAAGTTGCTGAATAAAGCATTAATAGCAGGTCCAGATTTAAATCAATCACTTATATCAATATTATTTAAAGTTATGCAAGCAGTATGCGGAGATATCAAAGAGACAGAGATAGGCGGAGATATCAAAGCAAAGAAATCAAGACGGCCAAGATTCTTGTGGAGAGGAGGTGATTCAACGAAACCATTAAAGACCTACGTGATGGAAAGGCTTATTTTTGGAGCGTAACAATATATAGATTTTGATTCCCTTGCAGTCGAAGACGATGTCTCGAGACATTAGGTTGATGATTATGTGGATTGTTTCGAAACCGTAGAAGAAGCCAAAAATGTAATAGATTTACACGAAAAAGGAGGGTTTTAACTCAGGAATATCGTGTCAAATTCGGATTTGCTGAAACAAACAGTTGGCATTGGATGTCAACATCAGATGTTTTTGCTTACATCTTAAAATCAAACAAAGTGCCGCGAGATATACTCGATTTTAAAAGAGTTCCATCAAAGAGGGAAGTGTTGAGCCTGAACATGTCATTGTTTGATCCCTTCGGGTTCTTAGCAAAGTTTACGGTCTCGGCAAAGCTTTTAATTCAAGCTCTGTGGAAAGCCAACATACAGTGGGACGAGTCACTGCCGGAGCAAATATATCGTTGCTGGAAAATGTGGATTCAAGAGCTGCCAAAAGTTGAAGATCTCAGGGTGACACGATGCTATTCATCAAGGTTTCAACAAATGGAAGCAGTTATTCACGTTTTTATTAGTTTATAATTCTTAAAAAACATATTTTTCAAGAATTATATTTAGAGCTTGATGCCAAATACTTTGTGAAGCCAAACAGATTGCAACAACAACAATGTTCTTTGCAGAACAAACCGAGAAGACTAGACCATATTTTCACGTCTTTGTCGATACATCTGAGGAGCCGATGGCGGCTGTGGTGTACTGGAGAGTGGTAAGTGTTGGCAAAATTAAAGTTGTATTTATAGCTGGCAAAAGTAGTTTTGCACCAACGTGCTTTCATACGACACCCAAGCTTGAACTGCAGGCTGCGTTGTGTCACACAATTAAAGTAAATCGGTGTTACTATTGGAGTGATAGTCACACGGTGATCAAATGGATCCGTTCTGATCATCGTGTTTATAAACAGTACGTAGCAAACAGAGTTGCAGAGGTTTTAGAAGGCAGTGGCATGAACGAATTGCAATGGTGTCCAGGCGAGCTGAATCCTACTGACGAAGCAGTAAGAGTAAGGTTCCCGCCGCGATATGAATTAGATGGCAGATGGATCAACGGACCGGACTTTCTGCATTAGGTTGAAAGCGAGTGGCCAGACGAGGCCAGAATACAACAACATAAAGTTGTATTGGAGCAGCAGGTATGTTTAACAATACCTAATATTAATCGATTCTCGAATTATTGCAGACTGAATAGATCTATAGCTTGGTTACTGCGATAATTACAAAATTTAAAACTAAAATCTCAACATTTGGAGCTGAGTACCGGCGAGCTTTCTGCTGAGGAAGAAGAGCTCGCCGAAAGACACTTGCTGATTTTCGGATGAGTTCTCAACTTTGGAAAGGGAACATGTCACCAAGAACAGTGGTATGAGAACATTGAACCCCTTTATTGGACTGGATGGATTGTTAATGGACGAATTGAAAGAGCAAGCTGCGTGTCAATAGAGGCGAGGCAGCCTATTATTCTTCCTAAGGACCACTACGTCACTCGTCTGCTTATCGATTACTTTCACAGGAAGTGTCATCACATATTTCAACAGTGATGAGCGAAATACGACAACGATTCTGGGTTCCGTCGCTTAGGCGCGCAGTTAACAGTGTCCAGACACACTGTATGTTATGCAAACTTCGGAAGGCAAAACCAAACCATCCGATAATGGGTGCACTTCCGGTCGATCGAGTTATTCCGTATGTCCGTCCCTTTTCTTAGACTGGCCTGGATTTCTTCGGCTCCGATCAACGTCACGATTTGACGTCAGCGAGAAAAACGATGGGTGGCACTGTTTACTTGCCTGACCGTGTGCGCTGTCTATCTTGAAATTGCTGCTGACTTATCTAGCGACGCCTGTCTTGTCTGCATTCGCAATTTTCTCAACAGACGCGGTGCTCCAGTACAAATGAGAAGCGATAATGGGACAAACTTCGTTGAAATTGCGAAAGAACTCCAAAGTGTTTTAGATATTTTAGACCATGACGTCAGCAACGAAGGCCTTTCTCCACTAGGCATAAAATGGATTTTTAACACGCCTGCAAATTCATCTGAAAGAAGAGCTTGGGAGAGACTTGTCCAATCAGTGAAGAAGGCCATATTTATAAAGCTGAAGGAGCATGCGCCCCGTTTGGAAGCTCTGCAGGGATTTTTGATTAAGGCAGAAAATATTGCCAACGCCAGACCATTGACGCAAATACAAGAGACCCCAGAAGAGCCTAATCCATTCACTCCTAATCATTTTCTTCTAGGTTGTGCTAACTCAACGCAGACCCCAGCAGATTATGAGCCAAGACTTATGTGTCTTCGGAAACAGTGGCGTATCATCAAAAACCTGAAGAACGGCATGTGGCGACAGTGGATTCGAGAGAACCTACCCGAGCTAACACGAAGATCAAAATGGTTCCTACCAACGACGACGATTCATGTTGGCTGCCTTGTTATCATCTGCGATGAAAGTACTTCGCAATCACAATGGAAGCGCGGCCGGATCGTACAAGTTTATTGTGGAAAAGACGGCGTCATCAGATCTGCTGATTTCCAGACCAATACCGGTGTTCTTAAAAGACCTGTATCCAAACTTGTTGTTCTGGATGTTGTACCGTCAATCAATAGTGGTGAATCCTCCCGATCCGGGTCAATTCACGGGGGTGGGGATGTCGATGATCGAGGTGGCAGCACTGATTGCTGAATAGAAAGAAGGAAGCAGCAACTGAAAAAGCACTCAACGACGACGAGCCGAAGGAAAGCAATGGAAGCCCAACACAGATGTTTTCCGCTTCACTGTTGTTTGCTGTGTGTATATTTGTTTACATTTGGTTATATAAGTTTATGTATCTTATTATATTGTATTTTTACTTGTATTGTATTAGTTTGAGCCGCTTGGTTTATTTGTTATAGGTCTGTTCCCGTACTCTAAAGTTTAAGTCAAATTTACCAGTTTTTACCAGAGAAGCGTTCCCGTACTCGACAAAAAGGTAAAAGAGAGTGCAATCGAGAGAGTAAAACATTTCACCTCCTTGTCAAAAGTTGCAAATTTTAGTCCGAGAAATTTCTTCGGGTAAAAATGGTAAAAGTGTCAAACAGCTTAAAATCAGCTGTTTACAAGATAGCAAAGAAATTGCGATGCATCAAAACTTCTTTAAAACTATTTAAATGGAAACCAGAAACATGGGAAAATGTGTAAAAACTAATATAAATGCTTAACATCAGAATTAATTTCAATATTATTAAAAATTTCAAGCATTTCGTTTGCACTGCCGATGTTCCATATCAAGCCAACGCTGGACAAACATTCTTATTTGACAGTTTTTACAATTTTAATCCGAAAAGCGTTCCGTACTTTTTTGTGTTTTTCCCTTTTTTCGAGAGATTTTTTCTTACTCTCAGACTTTTGACAGTTTAACCATTTTTAATCCAAAAAGTACGGGAAGAGACCTTATAAGTAGGACTCAATTTTGCATTTAAAATTTTTAAATATAAGCCAGAGCGGATAAGAATAAGATTTGTTAATTGGTATATTTATGCCAAATTATATTACAAATATTTTGAAAACTAATAACTATAAAACCTATAACTTTCAGAAAATAAAATGCGCCATTTTGAATTAACGTTAATTTAATTAATTTATGAATAAGTTAATTAATTTGTTTAATTAAAAAATTTTCATCAAAAAAGCCAACATGTAGTAACTGCAATTTCCGACTTAAGTTAAGTTTTAAAAATGAAAAAGGAAGCTTTCCGCCCAACTTTCTGTTAGCAATGTCGTGAAGCCTATTTTATTGCTATTTAATTTTTACCTGAAATCAGGAAAATTTATGGACATTTGGAAAATCTGTTCCATTGTATCTTTATTTTTTTATATTATTTAAATCAGGAAATCGTGCAGATGTCAGTAATTACAGAGCTATTGTTAAACAAAGTACAATTGCCAAACTATTTGACAGTATTTTTCATAAAAAAATATACGAGGTTATTAAAATGATATATTTGTGGTGATATGGCCACGATGACGGCGCTCGGCTTTCGGTAAACTCGACCTTTTACCAGAGCGCCGTGACGACTGAGATCCTCTTCTAAGATCAGCGCGTAGCGATGGTCGAAAAGAACGCAACACCTCCGCATTTTGGATGTTACGCGCCACTCTCAGGGGCCGGTCTCCTCTCAACGCACGCAACTTCCGACAAACGAGGTCTGGCAGCATGCTCCCCTTCGGTGGTCGTCTTTGACTGGAAGACCGAGGCAAACGAGGCCTGGCTCCGTCGTGAAGCTTAATAGTCGGTGACGACTTTTCCGCGTCGCGCGTTTTGAAGAAACGAGGCCCATTGCTCTTATGCGGTCCAAAGTGCAGCATGGTGTTATGTGCCTCTTCACAAAACTGACATCGTCCACTAGGGGCAATGTCAATATCACTAGAGCACATGTCGGTGAGGTGGTTTGGGGAGTGATACTTCGAACAGTACCGGAACATGACGACTAGTCAGAGCCGCTCTGCCACATAGCCTGCCTTAAAGGTAGAATAGGACCGCAACGGATGATGCAACAGACACACTCGGCGATGGGTTTTAAGGTACTCGACATTTCGGCAGAAAAAAAAATTAAATACGTTAATTTCCCTGGGAATGCTTTTAAAAACCACACACACAAGTATACAGAGATTACAGACTAGGACACCAAAGTCTACATTGTTGGTAATACAATGAGTTTAACTACTGCACGAGTAATTATGCCGCGCTCAGTATGTAAATCGGCGACACGGACGCGCTGGTCAGATCCCAATCAAAGCTACGACCAATATTATCAATAAAAGATGTAATGTTATGGAAACCAGTGGCTCAAACCAAGTGAATGTGTGTCTTCCGTGAGTAGTTGTTCATCGACGCGTCTAACTAGAGCTAAACAATTGCGATTGAATGAAAGTGATTCAAATGTTGCTCGTGAATGTCACGACGCGTTTTGGGATTGTTTCAATGAGGTGGCAGATGAAAATAATACACAGTGTCGAGATCAAAACAAAAGCCCAATTGCCACCGAGATTCAATGCTTTTTAATGAAGCTCGAATTGATCGCAGTCACAATCCTTACGCTTGGTAGTCAATTTACTGCAAAAAATTCTCTTGGTTTACAAAAACAAGCGAAATCACCTATTGCCTGGTCTTGCTGAAAATTTAGATTTTATTCTTCACAACTTACCTCTTCTTAATTTTGATTATTAATTTTGTTGGTTTCTCTTTTATTATTATGTTTGTTATTTGTAAAGTTTTGTTTTTTGTTTTGTAAGTATACCTCTTTTAATTTTTTTAAGATACTTTTTGAAATTGATAAATTCATTGCTAAATTTTTATCATTATTAAAATACTTTTAAAACCTATCCGTCCTGCCGGATACCGGATACTAACGCAATATCCGGTATCCGCGCGGATAGTAAATTTAGACCGGATGTCCGGCATACTGTATAGTCACCGGATATCCGTTAAATCTCTTATCTAAATAGTAAATGTATGGTACATTTTCTATTGAGTTTCTTATGTTTTGGGCACTATATAAAGTTTTCATCGAATTTAATTGCAAATTGCGTCTCATTTGAGTATTCCACTCCATTGAAGATTGCGCTTCAATTGGATTTTTACCTTGTTTGGGCACATACATTTTAATTTCCTTCCACATTATTTTTTGTCCATTTGCTCGACCCATTCTATTGATAATGTTTCTATTTTTAGCATTGGTTACTTCAACTTTATATTGATTTCTAATGTCTTTATATTTCTCCCAATTGTATTCGTTAAAAGCTGCGTTTTTTCAAGCTAAAATCTAATTCTGGATCTTGTTTTACATTGAAAACACAAACAACAATTGATCCAGAACGAAAGTTGGATCTATTCCTAAATCTAAATTGGAAGTGTTCAGAACATTATATTTTGGTTCAAAACAACTTTAAACAACAACAAAAATAACACCAAAAGTTAGCTCTATCCAATAAACACAACAACAACAACAAAAACAGCAACAAATAGTAGCAGGCTTTGGACAACAATAAATAACTATATCAAGCCAAGCAGCAACAACAAAAACAACAGCGGTGCAATAAAATATAAACAAACACAAAACCAAGAACAATAACAACAAAAACTGCTTAGAAGATAAACAAAAATACATTACTACAAGAATTGCACACGCCACCAAACAACGGTATGTAATGCAGGCACACACAATTAGAACAACAATGTTAAACACGCGCCGAAATATGAACAATAACAAAGCCACGGCACAATAACAACAACGTAGGCGAGCCAGAGCTTGAGACAGAGCTAAGAAGTAAACACGCGGCTTAAGGACAACAACAAGAAACTGGTGCACAGTTAGATGTGAAAAACATTTTATGAAGAATCGCACAAACAAGATCCCGTTAATAAATGCAGCGATTTTTGTACTATAAAAAGGGAGGCTGAAAACAGAATCTATCTCTTTGATCGGTGATCGTGAAAGGTAAGACATCGCTTCCTATCCTTTATTCCGGGTTTCGAGGTTTTCTAAGCGGTTACCCCAGTAGAATAAGAATATTATTTATAAATTCTGGTTTCGAGCTTCTTAAGCGGTTATCCTAGTAGAACAATAGAAAATTGTATGTTTCGTTTCATCGGAGGACCAAGAAAACGCAGGACATCGCAGGACAACCGGAAGTATAGTAAAAATAGTCGAATAATAATAGTTAAATAAAAAGAGCAAAATAATATAAATGAAAAATAAATCAAATTTGTAACAATAATATTAATTATAGTGAATATAAATAATAAATCAGATCGTTTTAAAAAGTGCTTTTGGTCTTAAATAGATAAATATTTTTGTACAGAACCCTGGGTATCCGGCGAGATATACCCCGGCTTAAAAACATCGTTATAAGTTGACATTTTTCAGAAAAATATAAATTAAATTGTTAATTTTTTCAGTTTAAATTTTCTAGAAAACGGAGCGCTAGGAAACGCTCGCTTTCGCTCTTGACTCGCTTAGGGCGCTTAGGACTCGCATAGTGACGCATGTGAGCGTTGGTTTCGGTGCGTTTCAAAGCTCTTATGGCAAGGGTTTCGCAAGTAAGCGCATTGCACCGCTTTTTCAAGGGTTTGAGTGAATATTTGTAGAGATGCTGTTAAGTGAGCAACTTATATCGTGACTGAAAGAACGCACAGAACATTGGTGGTTTTGTATAAATTTTTTGAGGCTGTGCTGCGGAAAGCGTATGGGTGCGCACAGCGAAGCTTTTCTGTGCGTTTGTTTAGTCGAGTCCCAAAGAGGAACTCGAACAAAAACTGCCTATATAAGTTGTTTAGCACCATACTTTATTCATAACCACCACATCTGACGCAGCCGCGTTTGAGAAATAAACACCAGCGAATTTCTCTTTGCCAAGCAAATTGATTCTTGCATGGACGTTCGTTGACCCTCAAGATACCACGGCCGCACTTGCAAAAAGCAATGGCGGTTTCCATTTGCTTGCAATAAATATTAGAAGTGTAGTCTTGAGCTTTTGAGTACATATTTTGTGTTAAAATTTATTTAAATAAAACAATTTCAAAAAAACTTGTCAAAAAAATTTGAAAAGCCATCTATTGAGTTAGAGCTCAAGGAAAAGTGATCCCAGGCGTTTTTTCATAAAATCTACATCCAATGTGATCACAGACCGAAAAAAATGCGGCTTATCTTGCAATTTGGTAGCATTAAATTTTTTTGCATTTAAGATATCGTAGCTGATAAACCATGAATTTGTGTTGTTATTGACTTATTTTTATGTTTTTACGGAATTTACATATAGTTTTTTTAAACAATTTTACGCTATAAAATGGCCTATACGTTATTTGTTCTTTGATAAGTTTTCGTGTGAAAAGTTCTTTGTTATATTTAATAATCTCTATTTCTTCGTCGTTGTGATTCTGTGATCTTAACAAATAGATTATGCATATTACTGATACAGTAATCGATTAGTCTTTGTATTATCTCTTACTCTCATATAGTCAGTTACTTTTTGATTAAGACAGTTGTCGTTAAGAATATTTTCAAGTTTACGTTTATACACTCCCGTTTTTTTTCCCAGTCTATATTAAAATCACCAGTTGTAATCATATCTTTTTCTGATTCTGTTAAAATCTCTATATTTTCTTGAAAGAAATTGCAGAACTCTCTTTTAGAGCTACTTGGTGTTCTGTATATTGCAACAATTATAATGTCTTTTTCGTTGAATCTACACTCACAAGCGAGAAACCACACCTCATAATCCACCGATTTTCAGTCAATTTCAGAATATTCCATTTATTTTAACATAAATTGTTACACCTCCGGTTCTCGTCGAATTTGAAACACAATTAACAAATTCGCGCTTCTCCGCATGGCAGCTGCAGTAGATCTCGCAGTGTGCTCTCTTAGAGCAGCCTTGTCCTTTCCATCGCATCTCTTGGATGGCGGTGAAGTCAGCCATTTTTTTTTTTGGAGGGCTTCCGCCAATTGGATAGAGGCACTTCCCTATAAAGGGTCTAGACATTCCAGGTGCATATCCGTATATCATTGTCCGTTTTTCGTTTGCGTTTGTCGTCAACGTAGTAGGGGTTCATATCCGAGGCTGTTTTCGTTTTTATTGGAAATGAATAATGTGGTTGGGACCCAAACAGACCCCTCAAGTTTATAGTCTAGAGGAGATATCTCCTCTCAAATTAGCCGACAACTAACGTATGTAAGATTGCCGTTTCCTTGGTTTTAACCACCGTTATAATTATACATTCTTTTAATATCCTGACCAATTCCAACTAACATTCACTTATTTTTATTCCATTAGTACAAAAAATGGCTGGTCGTGGAAAATTTTTAGCAATAAATAGCTCAATACCACAGCATATAACTGATTCTAATTCAGGCGAATCTTCGAAGGATAGCGGTGTCTGTTCACGAAGTCCTGTTTCAAATGGCGAATATCGTCGAGTTGGTCGTGGAAAACTAATAACTGAATTAACATTATCTTCTACCAATGTACCCGTATCTATTTCTCGCGGACGAGCTCGAATTTTTGAAGTTATGGAAAATAATTCTTCCCTTTTTGGATATGAGAGCAGCGATACTAACGAATCTGTTGGGCGTGGAAGAGCTAAAATTTCAGAAAATGTTGCATTAGAAACTACTGGTATAGAGGATAGATCTTCCAGTTTAAATTCAAAAATTGACAGTGCTGTAGATGATTTAAGCTGTATAAATGAGTCTAAAGTTCCTATTTTAAAACATGGTAGTAAAGGTTAGTTCTTAATCAAATTTGTATTTTTAAATATGCTATAAACATTCTTTTAAGGTTCTGAAGTTAAACTGGCATGTAACTATATCCGCTTACACACTGATCCGCAAAAAGGTGTATATGTGTATGAAGTACGTTTTTTACCAAATATTGACTCAGTCCGCTTACGAATGAAATATCTCAATGAGCATTATGATCAAATTGGTAAAACTAAAACTTTCGACGGTGTCACCTTGTACCTACCAATTCTTCTTAAAAATAAATTAACCACATTAGTATCAAAAGAAATAAATAATGACTCAGAAATAGAAATAAGAATTCTTTTTAAAAGAAGGGAATCAATGAATAACTGTATACACTTGTTTAATGTACTTTTTGATAGAGTAATGAAAACCTTAAACTATGTTCGATTTGATAGGAAGCAATTTGATCCATGTATGCCTAAAATTATTCCTCAACATAAACTTGAAGTTTGGCCTGGATATGTTACCGCGGTTGATGAACTGGAGGGTGGATTAATGCTTTGCTGTGATGTATCACATCGTTTACTTTGTCAAAAAACTGTACTTGATACGTTAATAGAAATTTACCAACAACATCCAAATAATTTCCAGGAAAACTCCAAAAAATCTTTGCTTGGATCCGTTGTAATAACACGCTATAATAATCGAACATACAGAATAGATGATATATCATTTGATAAAAACCCTTTATCGACGTTTAAGTATAAGAATTCAGAAACGTCGTATCTTGAATACTATCGATTAAACCATAATATTGAAATAAAAGATAAAAATCAGCCACTTTTAATTAGTATTAAAAAACAACGTGGGTCAAATGCCAACCAAACGGAAGATTTTATATTTTGTTTAATACCTGAGGCTTGCTATCTGACAGGGATGCGAGATGAGATGAGATCAGATTTCAAACTAATGCGTGAAATTGCCACTTTTACTAGAGTTTCTCCAAATCAAAGGTTACTTGCTTTAGAAAAGTTTTATCAAAATGTAAATGACAGCGAGGAAGCTAAAGAAATATTATATAATTGGGGACTTACATTAAAACAATCATGCGAATATTTAAATGGCAGACAATTTGATGAGGAAAATATATATTTTGCGAAAAGAAATTTTTCTGCTGGACCCAATGGTGAGTTCTCAAAATATGCAACCAGTAACGAGCTCTTAGAAGTGGTACACCTACATAATTGGCTTCTAATTTATAATCGCAACGATGCAAGAATTGCTAAATCTTTTACTGATTTAATGGATAGAAATGCGCACGCATTTGGAGTTTCACTTCAAAAGCCTGAGTTAAAAGTACTTGATAACGATCGCATAGATACTTACGTATACGCATTAAGGAAACATATTAAAATTGGAGTTCAAATTGTGGTTTGTATATGTCCAACTATGCGTGATGACCGTTATGCAGCAATAAAAAAAGTGTGTTGTGCGGAATTACCTATACCTTCCCAGGTAAATGATATTTTTAAACTTTAATGTAACTTTTTTTATATCATGAGACAAAAGGATCAGGGGTCGAATTGTCTGTTCCGTGAACGAAACGGGAATCATACGAATGAAAATTACGTTAGGGTAAGTGATATAGTTATTGACTCCCTTATTTTTCGGCACAGTTATTGACAACCATCCTTTGCATAACGTTTGCTGCAATTTTAAAGAATGAATCTGGCAACAACACTTACGAAAAAATCAAAAATATGTTTATTTTTTTTTATGGTTTGCTGACCTCTTTGTTGTTATTTCTCTTTTAGGTCAGTGCAAAAAGTTGTGATGAATATACTCATATGAGCAATTAAGAGCAAAGGTATTTTTTGTTGTGATTTTAATAAGAAAAGTGTAAAGTAAAATAGTCAACTACAGTTATTGCAACCAGGTTTTTTGTTAAAAAATTAACTTATTTATGCATGTTGAGACGTATTTAAAGTTAATATTATTAAAATAATATATTTTATCGTAAATATAAAAATAAATGCTGTTGCCAATAATTGTCTTAAATTGTTCACTGATTTCAGTTGTTGGCAGGGGGCTGTCAATAACTGTCTCATATAAAGAGTACAATTATTGTCATTGCTAATTGTTGTTACTTTATACAGTCAATTTTATACAAATTTTTTTCAATTTTTTTTTTAGAACAATGCCAAAAATAACGCGAGCATACAATTAAGAAACGCTTAAATCTCAGAGCGAAAATAATTTTGATTTTAATTGGCTATAATGTCGCAATTCGCAATTAGGTAAATTTTTGTTTTTTTTTTTTTGAGTAAAGGTTTTTTAATTTTAAGTAATTTACTACTTACTTAAGAAAAAAGCGTTTTTTTTTATAAAATTTATGAAATATCTAACCATTAAAGTCCCTAGCTTTCTACGGTACAAATTTATATTAATTTTATTTTTAATATTATTAAATTTATATTTTTGTATGATGCCAATAACTATATATTAAGTTTATGGTAATAATTGTACCATGTTGCCAATAATTGTACTAACTCGAGGGTCAACAATTATACCAAGTGGCCAATTATTGTACTCCGTTGAGATGCCAAGAGTTATAATCACACTGTCAATATCTATCACATTGGATACTTTTTTAAAAATCATGCTTTTTCTATTATTCAACAACATTTTATAAGAAATTTATGCAATTATTTAAATTCAAGAATTACACTGCACAACAATATTGCATTTTTTGTCGGATGAATGACTTTTGTCACATGATGTTTACTACTTTGATGTCGCTGATTCTCAATTTACCTTCCATTTTTCTGTCACAGCTCTTGTTTACGAGGTATAGCTGTCACTAAAAATTTAATTTCTTGCAGTATTAATTTGTTGATAATTAAAAATATATCAAGTTTTCTTAATATAATTTGATATGGCATCATTTAGACGAGTTTGTGTGAATGATCGGAATCAGTTTTGTTTCATTTGCGGAGAGTATATGTTTAAAGAATATCGTTTAAATGTGACAGCATTCGTACAAAGTGCTTACAAAAATTACTTTGGTCACCCGCTGGAAATGAAAGACTTGGATTCCGCAAAAGGTATGCAAAACGTGCGTTGAGTTTCTACGTTTGTGGACAAATCAGAAAAGAAATAGATTTAGGTACAAAACCGTTATGATCTGGAATGAACCCGTGAACCACCACGATGACTGTTATTTTTGTTTGGTGAACATAAATGGCATTAAACGAAAAAATCGAGCCAAATGGGAATATCGAACCCTAAGACATCACCTAAATCTCAAGCTGATGCTTTACAGGAGGACCATATTGATTTTGAGGCGAAAACTAACAGTAGTGATAGTGACTTTGAATGTGACCTGAAAACGCCAAAACCATTCTACCAAGATGATTTAAGCGATATTATCAGAGATCTAGGACTGTCAAAGTCTAATTCAGAAATTTTGGCTTCTAGGCTGAAGGAAAGACATTTAGTAACAGAAGAAATCAGAATTTCTTATTACCGCACAAGAGAACAAAGTCTCCTCAAATATTTTGCTGAAGAAGACGAATTCGTATTTTGTAAAGATGTACCTGGCTTAATGGCTGCAATGGGATTACGAAATTATGTTTGCAGTGAGTGGCGTTTATTCATAGACTCATCAAAACAGAGTCTTAAATGTGTTCTCTTACACGATGGGAATAAATTAGGGTCGTTGCCTATTGCGCATTCTTCAAAAGTAAGAGAAGAATATAAAGTTATCGCTCTGGTTTTGGAAAAAATTAAATATGTGGAACACAACTGGCTCATATGTGTTGATTTGAAAATGGTTAACTTTCTTTTAGGCCAACAAGGTGGCTACACAAAGTATCCTTGTTTCCTTTGCTTGTGGGATAGTAGAGTTAAGAATCAACATTGGATTAAAAAAGACTGGCCTACTCAGGAAACGCTAGTTCCAGGACAACAGAACGTTATAAAGCCACCTTTAGTTTTAAGGGATCGCATAATTTTGGCTCCGTTACATATAAAACTAGGGCTTATCAAACAATGTGTATAAGATCTTGACAAAAATGGAAATTGTTTTCTTTTCCTATCAAAAAAGTTTCCAAAAATGAGTACAGAAAAGATAAAAGCAGGCATTTTTGACGGGCCACAAATAAGATCGTTAATTAAAGACTCAAATTTTACGGACATTATGACAGAGATTGAGAAAAACGAATGGAATGAGTTTGTTTGGCTTGTTCAAATGAGAAATAAGAAAAGTTCTGACTATTCTCAACACGTCGAACAACTAATGAGTCACTTTCAAACGGTTGGATGTAACATGAGCATCAAGCTACACTTTCTTCACAACCACCTGGACTATTTTCCCGCCAATCTTGGGGATCTAAGTGAAGAACAGTGCGAGCGATTCCACCAGGATCTCCGTACGATGGAGGAACGCTATCAAGGCTACTGGAACGCACTCATGATGGCTGACTATTGTTGGAGCATTCAGAACAGTTCTCTGCCTTCAGCGTCAGCAAGGAAATCATATAAAAGAAAGTTTTTTTCAACATGAGAACTAAATAAAATAGGATTTTCTTTAAATATATAAGTGGAGTTCACGATCTGGTGCAAATGGTCTTGCATGAGTGCATTTGCAAATGTTTATTGCATGTTCTTGCACTACACTAACAAAATACACACGTGTGCACTTGCTACGTTGTTGCAAATATGCAACACCTAAAACATGTAGGATATAAATGCTACATGCATGCAACACTAGGTTGCACGCTCAAGTGTCAAAAATGTATAAGAATTCAAAATCAAAGAATAAAATTTTGTTATATTGCAATGGATTAAAATGAAAAAATTTAAAGATCAGATTTTTTTGCTTTTTTTCTTTTGCAAATCAGCTGTGTTTAGTTTTGCAACAAGTGTTGCAGAGTTATCCAAAAAGAGTTGCTCACAATTGATAGCAAATATTTGCAATTGCATAGTTTTGCAATCAGGTGCAAATAAGATCGTGAACTGCCCTATAGTATTTTATTATACAAAGACAAAAGTGTCATATTTTTTTAACTAGAGCTGCTATAGAAATTTCAGTCACAGGTTAAAAATTGTCATTAAAAATTGGAATAATATCATGTAAAATAACCCAATCATCGTACATGCTGTTGTGCAGTGTTATTAATGACACAAATGAGTATTGGCTTAACTACTCAAAATAAATCATTTGTTAATGAAGTGAATTCAAATCTGAAATTTTGTTATGGGTGTCAACAACTATACCGCTTACCCTATTCTGATTACGTACGAACGAATTGGGATTTACAATTGATAATAACACATCGAGATACGTTTCGTTTCGTTATTTGTTTTTTGAAAAAAATACCGAACCACGTTAAGTCTTATTCGATCACGAATGCTTTAGTACCAAATATACATTTTGAGGTAACGAGTTATACGTTCACGGAAGAGACAATTCGACTTGAGAAATCTAGGTGTATTTATCCAGCTAACACAATTTTTTCTTTTTTGAATTGAATTTTTTGTTTTCTTGAAAAGTTTAATATCTCAACCCTTTCAATGGATTTGTCCATTATATTGGACACATCAGAAAATGAATTTTTTTATTTTCCATCGCCTTTTTTTTAAATCAAAACGGTTGATACTATGAAATGAAGTTGTATAAACACAAAATACATAAATTAAGATTTTCGATTTTGTGCCCAACAGAAGCATAAAGTCTCTATTTCGCGTGTTAACAAATTTTACAAAAAAAATTCAGGTGGCTATTATGTTTGGTAGGTGACCGTGGCATGCAGGTTAAGTGTGTGGCTTAGCATGCTCGGAGCCCGGGTTCGATCCCCAGCCGCGGCGAAAAGTTTTTTCAATAAAAAATTTTTCTGATCGGTCACCACCTCTCTGCAGACAATGGCAAACCTCAGAGAGTAAATAATGCCATGTAAAGCTTCTTGAGGACATGAGCCGTTCGGAGTCGGCATAAAACATGTAGGTCCAGTTCTCGGTCAATTGTGTGCAAACATTTAATAACACACACAACACAATTGATCATAAGAAGCTCGGTCGAAGTCCTTTCAAGGGCTGAAATGGCCAATTTGTTTTTTTTTTTTTATTATGTTTGGTGTGCAAAGCATAATTTTTTTATAATAACATTATAAATAACCTATGAACCTATGTAAATATTATAATACAACCTTTGAATGGTTTTTCGATTATATTAGTCAGCCTGGCAAAAGCTAAGCAGAGCATGTAAAAATCAGAGGCAAAGCACCATTTTTCTTGATAAAAATATTATTAATAACGCATTTTCATTAATCTCCGGTTGTTTTTGTCCAAGGTAAAAACACGTAAACATTATAATACAACCTTTGAATAATTTTGTCCATTATATTGTACAGCCTGCCAAAAGCTAAGCAGCGCATGTAAAAACCAGAGGAATGTTTTTAATCTCTATGGCCTAAATGATGGGAATTTTACCTTTATATAAAATTATTCCACGAATATTCTAGACAAGTCATTGAAAGGATTAAGTCAATTTCTTAGCGATTTTAAAAATAAAGTCGCGTTTTTCCGTTATAAAGCACAGTAAAAAACGTTGTTTCACCCTTGCTAGAGATAAGATCGCTTTCGAATTGCCAGTCCAATCAAAATAAACAAGCGAAGTGATCAGTTTGTTTGACGATCCGTACAAAACATCCGGTCAAAATGTAAATTTTCCGCGGATCTTATTATTTAATATGCTTTCCTACGAGCAATAAGGTTAGGTTAGAAAGGTCGTGCAACGTTGAGTTGCTTCCGTGGGTTCTTCTTTCTTTGATGTTTCTCCCATTACTTGTGGTTTCGAATAAGCCTGACTACTTTTTTTTAAATCTTTCAAAAATCTATTTGCTGTATATCGAAATCGATGATTCTGTAGATTTAGGCTTTCACACAGAAGGTGGGTGATTGTTCGAAAAGTATTGTTCTTGAAAGCTAATCCCATTGGCCATCACACCCTTAGCGTAGTGACCTGTTAGGATTCCCACCAGTATCCGAATTTCTCATTTTGCCAAGAGCAGAAGGCTCTTTGTTCTGTTCTCGTTTAGTTTTGGCCAGAGCCTTCTAGATAAATTACAGTCACTTCTGCAAGCACAGTTTATGTTGGCATTTTCTCTGGCTTTGAGGTCGATACTTCTCTTGACGACACGTCTTGGAAGTACAGGTCTGTAAATGTTCTGTTTGTCTCCATCGTATCTTCACTTGCCAGCTCATCTGCTTTGTCATTCCCTTCAAAATTGCTGTGTCCGAACCCAGCAAAGATTGACATTGTGGGTATAACAGACACTGTTCATTATTATCGAATTAAATTTTTTTTCGAACTTCACATTCTAAGAGGTCTCAAAAGTTTCATGTGATTGTCAAGATCTACCAAAAAAATGTTATGAAAATAAAAGGACATTCCTGCCCCACAAGGACAAAGTTGTTTTTTGAGAAAAACAGTAAAAAATAACGATCTTAAAATGCTTTGATTTTTGTAAAAAAACTACATTTGTCCAAAGGAAAAAATTTAAATGCAGTTTAACTAGCAATATCTTACCAAACACGATGATACTCACGATTTTTACCCACAGTATCCTGTTTGAAGGATATTCGAAGCGAAAGTTATACTCGAGATGGCACATAACTTTTGATTGTAACCATTGAGTCTAAATTTTGATGGCATTGATTATAGTGTTTTGTTTTGTATTGATTATAGTGTTCAAATACTTCCCTACCTTAAAATATGTATATAATATGCCTGGCTTAGACCACGATTTTTTTTTATATTTTAATACTAAAAAAAAATTTTAATTCGTACCATCAAATTTCTCATTTTTGAGTTATATCTACTTCATGGTTATAATAGCGTTAAAATACATTTTATGCCATTCAGTTGGTCTCAAAAGACTAAACAATTGTTTTTAAATTGTGTTTTTATGAAATTATAACCATAAAGGGGACATAACTCAAATTGAGAAATTTGATGCTAGGAAATAACTTTTTTTAGAATATCGAAAGAGAAAAAAAAAATCGTGGTCTTAAGCTGATATATTAAATAAATATTTTTTGGCAGTATCATGTTCAGAAATTTTCAAAAAACTCAAATTAAGAAGATTATCTTCTACACCACTTCTGAATCACTTGACATAAAAGTCAGATATTCATTTTTTTGAAAAAGTTAAAAAATTGCGTTCTAGTATACATTTCTCTAAAACAAGAGAATACAAATGCAAAAACTATGCAAATTATTAATTCATGTTATTTATGGAATACATCAACACTATAAACAGTACCACCAAAATGTATAACCAATGCTTATAATCAAGTCTTGTGCTATCCCAAGTACAACTCTCGCTTCGAATATCCTTCATACAGGATACTGTTGGTAAAAATCATGGGTAGCACCGTGTGTGGCAAGAAATTGTTAGTTAAACTGCATTATTACTTTTGCTTTAAGACATGTGTGGTTTTTCTTAAAAAAAGCACTTAAGATTTTAAGATCGTTCTATTTTATTGTTTTTCCCAAAAAACAAATTAGTCCTTGCGGGGCAGGAAGATGTCCTTTATTTTTTATAAAATATTTTTTGGGTAATCTTGACAAGCCTATGCAACTTTTGAGACCTCTAAGAATACGATCTAAATTTTTCGATACGGACTACTGTTCATAACTTGTTTGCAGTTTAGTACCGTTCGGGCTTTGTTTGTTTTGCATTCCAGCGCTTTGGTAGCCGCTTGGCTATCTACAAAAATCACCCCTTGTAGAGGTAAGATTTTTATTGTGAATGTCGTGTGATGCTTTTTCAATCGCATAAATCTCTGTCCGAAAAACACTGCAGTGACCGGAGAGTTTGTAAGACTGTTTGATCTTTAACCCTTCGTCAGGCACATATTTTGAGCCCTTAGTTCTGGCACAAGGTCTAGCCAGGCCCCTATACATTTACATGCATTTGTATGGAAATAAGGGTTGTTTGCCGTTGAATTTTTTACTAATATAGGTACATATTTGTTATATTTTGTGTTTCTATTTCTTTTTACTATGTTATTAGCTACCTGAGGAAGAAAAAATATACCTGAAAAAATCTTTGGAATGAAAAGGGCAACAATTTTTTTTTTCTATATACATTTCTCTTTATTATGGGTAAAGTAATAAATGTTTATGACAAAATAGAAAACTATTATGAAGAATACATTGAAATATTTTATTCAGAATTTTGCGGAAGGCAATAAAAACATAAATAATCTACTTTTGAATGTTGCTGACAAACAGGATTGTTGCATTTGCAGCAAAAATAGCGTGTCTTACGGCGTATTTTGTCAACTTGCTGCAGGCAAATTCTGCAATATTTTTTGGCAGCTAATGTGTCTGGACCACTGCGTGAAGCCACATTATGGTTTGGTATATTGAGAGGTCTCCCAAAGTACGCTTCAAATGCTTTACGAGTTGTTGGTTGAGCCACAATGTGCGGATTATTGATGCGATTTTCATCGTTGGCTAGTACCAATTGCTTTACAAGTTTATATAAAAATATGCGTCTTCTTTCTTTTCTTGTATTTTCATCATTTAGCTTACATATAATGTAACTTGCCAATGCCATCACATCAATCATGTTGAGAAAAACGCGTATGTCCAGCGTCTGGTTGACCGTTTTGTTGTGTAATGAGTGAGCATTTGATCTATCGTATCGACTCCGGCTTTAGTTGAATTGTAAAATAAAATTGCTTCCGGTTTCTTGGCTACGCCTCAAACATATTTCGTGTAATGCACGGTTGAAATTAAATTGACTGCCTTATTTTTTTTGGGCACGTAGCTGAAAAGTGCAACAAGATTTTCATGATAACCAAACACACTTAAAGAATTGGTCGTCTGGTGCTCTTCATAACTTCCTTAGGAAGACATATTTTGTTTGCTCGAATGGTGCCAACAAATGCCAGTCCCATAGCAGCCAGTCGTTTAGCGCCATTCAATGAGGTGAAAAAATTATCAGATATAATCGTTCTGCCGCTGTTTGCGTAACGATTTGCCAAATACATTAGAACGTTTTCACCTTGATTTATCTCCCGATCGTCTCCTTCCTTTCCTGTGTATAGTTTTCCTTTCAATGGAAATTTCGTCTTAGCATCGCATGCCCACCAAACTTTGATACCATACCTTGCAGGTTTTGATGGGTTATATTGGGTGAACTTTGTGCGCCCACGGTACGGAAATAACTGCTCATCGGTAGTGACATTTTCATAAGGATCATAATAATTTTGCAGATTTTCATTGAGAAAATTCCAAAGGTCCCGAATAGAAGCTGCTTTATCTGTTTGCTGTCGAAATGCCCGCGTACGACTATTATCGAATCGAATATATTTGGACAGAGTAATGAATCGTTTGTGCGACATAGCCGCACGAAATATGGGCAGCGAATCAGAACGCCACAATATACTGGAGTCTTGCATATTATTACGGCTGAGACCAGAAGCCAACAAAATCCCAATAAATGCATCTAGCTTAGAGCTTGTCAAATCAATCCATTTTCTTTGGGTAGACTCTGGATGTTCTTCATTCCATTTTCTAATTGATTCTCGCCCATGCCGATTCGTTTCACTAATGAAGACGAACGTAATATTGGTTGAGAAAAATAGCTTGAAAACCTCAACTGGATTGGTGAGCCTTGTTTTTGTTCCAGATTGAAAATGCATGATATTATGCTGGCGCAAACGAGATGCAGGGGGTTCAGTTTTGTTCCATTTAGTACCGTGTTTGCCATAAAAACAGCCTGAGTCGAGTTCATTTGCTGCTTCAGCATCATTTCCACTTTCTTCTTCTTCATCACTATCATAAAGTTCGTTAGCTTCAATTTCCAAATCACTTTCTATGTCTGATGCATCATCTTCTGGCTCATAATCAGCTGTGTCGTCACCATCGTTTTCAAAAAAATCATAATTTTCATCAGCTTCTACCTGACTTTGAAAAGCACGCACTAATGCCTCTGACAATTGAGGTTGCAAATTCGCGCTACGCAAGCGTTTATTATAAATAAATTCCAGTTCATCAGCCATTATATACTAAAAACCCAAAAAATCTACCTGCGTAAAATTATTCACAAGCTCAAAATTACCGCACAAAAACTAGATTACTTCTTCACTGTTCAACATTCAATGAATAACTAACTCACAAACAAAAGCAGAAGAAAGAAAGAAGCATAAAGGAATAAAGTAAATACAAATTTCCAACTCGTGCCATGCGCTTTTTATTTGGCTTTTTCGTCCTGTTCCAAGGACTTTTTTCAATCATTAATTTATACATCGAAAGCCAACAATATTTTGGGAGATTACCTGAAACTACAGCCATGTACCTAAAATAGAAATATGCTAAATTGAAGCATAAAAATGAAATTTGTCTGGCCAGAACCATGTGCCAGTTCGAGGGTTAACGTTTCACAATAAACACCTGATCCTGTTCCGATCTCTATTTTGGAGCCATTAGTGTAGAATTAAAGATTACCGTGGGATTCAATGGTAGTATCTTTCCAATTTTGTTTGCTAGGAAAAGAGTCAGTTGTTATTTTTGATTCCTCAGTTCCATAGAGATTCCGACGGATGCATGACCGAAATTGTTGTTGTGACGATGGTTCTGATGATCAAGTGAATGTTTTAAACGTATTTTCACACAAACTGATCACTAACTTGTTTATTTTGATTGAACCTGCAATTCAAAAGCGATCTTATCTCTTACAAAGGGTGAAACAACTTTTTTTACTGTGCTTCTTTAAAAAATTTAACTTTTCCAAAAATGGTAAATTTTTCATGTTTTTCTTAAGTTTCTGTGTGGTGCTCTCACAAGACACACAATCATACACATATAGAAATACACTTACACTTTATATACTTGTTTTTAAATTTTTAAATATTCATTATTCAATAAGTTATCCAAAAATTGTATATCAAAAACTTTCAAAAATATTTAATCTGAAATAAAAATAGTTCAACGAAATAAGTTCAGGTAAAAATAAATTGCTCCCAATAATAAAAAAAATTAAAATTGTGAAATTATTTAAAAACCACAACTGGCGATTCTGCCTAAAAAAGAAAGCTAAAGAAAAGTTAAAGGAAAGCTAAAGGAAAGCTTCACCAACAGCGCACGTTGGGAAAAATGAAGCAAAACGCGCGCATGGCTTATTATTTGCTGTCGTTTATACATTTAATGACTTACAATGCTGTAATTTGCACATGTAAAGAAGAATTTGCTAAGGAGCAGCCAGTATGTTTTTGTTTTTTTTTTTGTTGCACCCTACACTTATACCCTACAGTTTAAAAAAAATATTTAAAATGTTCTTTTAAAATGGAAGGAAAATGAAAACGTATACAATATTAGAAAAATACCATAAAATTATGAAAAATTCATGTCTGCTCATTGCGTTTTATAGTCATGTACAGTTGCGGTCAAAATAATAGCAGTGCTCTAAAATTCAGACATGCTTGAATCAATAATACTAGTCTAAAAAAGTAGGATCCGGAAAACCCAAAATAATTTCTATATGACCTTTCAACGCTGATTCCAAATCTGTACTCAATTTTTACTGTTGTGGTAGGATTTTCAAGATACAGGGTGTTTTACACTTTTTACACTTGTCTAGTTTTATTAATCCAGAATTTAAACAATACACCATAAGATAAAAAATTAAATTTTGTATTTTAGAAAAAATATGAAACGTTCCAACGGTATATCAACTTTTATTGTCTTATGTGTTGTAGCGGAGCTATAATTAAGAGATAATCAAACGAAATATCGCCAAATTTTGTATCTTTTGTTTTAGCGAAGCTATAATCGTCCAAAGTTAAAGTGACTGTTTTTTATGTAAAAAAACACTAAATCCACAGTTTATTTCTAAATTTTAACTTTGGACGATTATAGCTTCGCATTTGCGTACGCAGATGATACTGCCATAATAGTAACGCATAAAAATTTAGAAATAGCGCAATGTTTAATGCAACGAGAAATCGATACCCTTAACAGATGGTGCCACGACAATGGGCTAATTATTAATGTTAGCAAAACAAAATTTATGCACATTAAGCAACCGCATATAGCATACAATAATATAGTAATAAAATTTCACAACATAAACTGCCTGCACACAAACAGCGTACAAGACACAAATGACTTATGCAACAATATACTTGAACAAGTCACTGTCTATAAATATTTAGGTGTTTTAGTCGACCATAACCTTATATGGAGCAATCACATAGAATATATCCACAAAAAACTAAGAAAAACATCGTTTGCCTTATATCACCTCAGAAATTGCTCTAACAATAGCGTAGTACGACAAGCATATCTATCACTTGCTGAATCATATATTCGTCATGGTATTACAGCCTGGGGATCCTCGACGCACTGTAGACGGCTTCAACAAAGCCAAAACTATCTCATAAAGGTACTTATTCCGCAACGTTCAAGGTCAACAACTAATAACAATCTCTGCAAACAATTAAATTTACTTTCTGTACAAGGAATATACAAAACAACACTATTAAATGAATTTTACAATGAACAAAAATATAGAGTTGATATTGATCACCGACATAATACGCGTCGAAAAGCGGAAGGAAGGTATCAAGTCGCTAGATACTACAACAATTATGGAAAACACACACTAGAGTCGAAAATACCCACCTTACTCAACGAGCTGCCAACAAGCCTTAACAACATATTAAATTCCACTAGTAGAAAGCGACAAATTAAAAATCACTTTATAAATCTTTAAAATCTAATATTTTATATTGTATTTCATTAAATTAAACCTATGGATAACGTTTAAAAATAATATTAAGTCAATAAAAGTTTAATTTTTCCTGCAGACAAGCTTTAGGGGCTTCGCAGGATAATATACTCTTATTTACTTTTATGTTATGTTCAATATATTATCTACTTTATGTTAAAAATAAAAAAAAATGAATTAATGTAAAATGAATTATATAACATAAGAAAATAAGAAAGGAAATAAATAAACAATAAAATAAAAATAAAATAAATAAAAAAAAAAAAAAAAAAAAAATATATATGAGCAGATTTGTATGCGAGGTTACTCAACTTTATTTCAAAGCAGAATCGGTCTGCTGGCAGTAGAAAATTTTGTACACTGAAAAATATTTTCTTTTAGACAATTTTTTTCTTTTCTTGTGTTTTATGTAGTTTTTAATTTTCAATTAAAACATTGTTAAATAGTTGTTTATTATTTTGTATAAACATTTTTATGCTTCGATGTATTCAGCAAGTCTTTGACCTCTGCAGGCAATTCTTTTTCTTTTCTTTTTTAGTGTATTTGGTGATCGCAAGTAAGTAATGAATGGATCCGAAGTGATCATAAATCTATAATATATGTCAGTCATATTTGCAGTCCTATTTGTTCTTCTTGAAAAACTGCTCCGGAATTGGTCTACCTTTCTATGACGTTCTTCGTTAAGAATTTATGTAATTAACAGAAAAATGGAAAATTGTGATGTAGGGAAGCGAAATGGCAAATTTCCCCATACAAATTTTTGTAACTTTGGTACCATATGATATATCTATGAAATTTACGTGTAACGATGATGTGCCACTCAACAGTTTAAATTCCAAAAAAAATTCCAAATTTCAAATCATTCCGTGCACTCAAACTCGAGTTACAGATTTTATTCCGTCTACACAGGCTAAACAGTCCACTGTGCAGCGCAAGCATTTTAAAATTTTAAGTGTTGATGCTTATCTATTTAAGTCGTGAAATTTAGAATTCTGATAGCTTAATTGGTTATAAATATATTATTTGATATAACTTATTAAAACCAATTAAAAACAAATTAAAAAAATTTAAAAAAAAATAAAAAGTTTTTTAAGGCTTTTATTATACACAGAATAACAAACAAGATTGCAACAAGTAGCAAACAGATTTTGTACCATTTGTTTATAAAGCTTTATATTTTCATGTCCATTGTTTTGATCATTACCTTCGATTACCTGTGGAAGTTGCATATGAAAGAAAATTGATTATTTTTTTATATTTTCTTAAAATTTCTGGTATTTCAAGGAAGTATATCTCCTTATTATGTCACAGAACCAAACTTGAAGGTAAACAAATTTAATGTATATTTGTTTGTAATTCATTGTTGAAAATTTCATTTAGTTTCACTTTAGTTTGAAGTTTTTATGAGCATTTTAGTAAGGTGATATGTTAAGTGAAATTTTTGATTAAATATTTTTGAAGTTAGGCATGACTTTGGAGGTCCATAAAAAAAAAGTGGTTAGGCATATGAACTTAAAAAAAATGGATTTCTATCATTTAATATATCCCAAATCATAAAATCATTGCAAAAAACCAATAAATAAAAGTTGACATGTCATCGCTATGCTCGCGTTTTGCCTGATTTTTTCCCAACGTGCAGCGTGGTACACCAAATAATGGTACACCATCAGTACCGGCCAAACCAATAACACCGACTAAACCAAGAGCATTTCCATTAACAGTTTTCTCAAGTCATTTCGCGATAGAATCCTCAATTAAAATAATGATGCACCACACAATCCCGCCTGAATCTGAAATTATAGACCGCCTGAATCTGAAAGTTATAGACCGCTCATAGGCTCCCCAGTGCGTCACTATATACGAACAGTCTCCAATCGTGTATTAGCTCGCCAATGAAGTGCAACAAAACTTTCCGCATAGATCGACACCTTTACGAACAGCCTGTGCCGAATTCATCACAACCAGCTGCATTTTTACCATAATAAACAAAGTCCTATACCTGCCGGTAAGGTAACGCAACAATAACAACAACAACAACGTCAATCATACAGCGACAACAAGGAAAATCCAATACCTGCCGGATAGGAAGCACAATAGCAACAACATCAACAACAACAAAATCAACAACAACAAAATCAACAACAACAAAATCAACAACAACAAAATCAACAACAACAAAATCAACAACAACAAAATCAACAACAACAAAATCAACAACAACAAAATCAACACCAACAAAATCAACACCAACAAAATCAACAACAACAAAATCAACAACAACAAAATCAACAACAACAAAATCAACAACAACAAAATCAACAACAACAAAATCAACAACAACAAAATCAACAACAACAAAATCAACAACAACAAAATCAACAACAACCACAACAACAACAACCACAACAACAACAACCACAACAACAACAACCACAACACCAACAACCACAACCACAACCACAACCACAACCACAACCACAACCACAACTACAACTACTACTACTACTACTACTACTACTACTACTACTACTACTACTACTACTACTACTACTACTACTACTACTACTACTACTACTACTACTACTACTACTGTGGGGTGTGTGCGCAAATAAATAGCACAAATTGGGAAGAACTTTGTGCGCTCGAAAGTGTAGATGTGTTTTACAATAAAATACAAGAAACTTTTAAAAATATTTACAATAACTGCCAGACAAATGCAAAAAGAATTAAAAAAAGAAAAAATAATCCGTGGCTAACTGAAGAACTTTTGATATGCTGTGAAAAAAGGGATAAACTTTATAAAAAATGGTTATCGAAACCAAGAGATAAATTTAGTGAAAAAGAATATAAAACTTATAGAAATATTTTGAATAAAAAATTAGAACATGCAAAAAACAATTACTATAAAAATCAATTATACAAAAACAAAAATGATATCAAAAAAACATGGCAAATCGTTAATGAAATTATTGGTAAAAAAAGCAATACACTGGACGATTTATTGATTAAAAATTTCAAAAGCGATGACTTGCAGACAATAACAAATAATTTTGCAACGAACATAGACCAAAATATACAAAACACTATACATAAATGCGACATTAAAACGTTGCAAAATACAAACTTAAACATAAACAACTCAATATACATGGAAAACGCGAGTGAAATCGAAGTTTTTTTTTTTTTTTTTTTTTTTTTGGATTCGCCAAAGGAGTGAGAAATCTCATAAATACGTATAGCCCGTACTATACGCATGCACGACTTACATTCTACCACAGTCCGGATTAACCGGAAAGATAGAATGCACCTACGTACTAAAAAACACACCCAGTTGGCGAAGTATGAATTTCCACTAAGCACATAACTGGCTTTTCAGCGGAACTTAAAAATTTTATACAAAAACACGAATTTATTAAGAATATTTGAATTTAAAAAAGTAAACAACATCAAATAAGTAGTAAACTTTACATAAAACTCTAAAACAAAGAGACCAAAGTAACTATAAATAATATGAATATTAGTAAGTTTGCGGCAACTATCCAACCCAAGATCCTACGTGGAAAAGAGAGTAAACTCTTAAACACCAAACCAATTCCAATTATAACAGAGATATATACGTGTAAATATGTACAAACATATATGTGTATATATATACGGGTCACTATGTAATTTTGGAACACCGTGCTAATGTTATTAGTTGGATATGTATTTGGGCCAACGCAGGCATAAACTTGCATGGAAAAGAGATAAACTCTTGCGCACCAAACTAAGTAACTAATAAGTCAACTGAATAAGAAAAATTTTAAAATTTTTTGATTAAAAACAAACAAGTTAAAGCATACATATCGTATTCGATGGTGTTTACTTCATCAAACGCAATATTATAAAGGAAAAACAACTGAAACGATCTCGAATATATGGAATAACTTCAGCCAACATTTTAACAGAATATAACAATATTATTAACCGAGTTAATGTTTGAAACAAAATTCTAAAATGTATCAATTATTTAAATGTAAAATCATTTTCCGTTTCAAGGCATCCACCGACTCACAAAAATTAATTAAGCTGTAGCTATTATTGAAATCACTACACATACATCGTAAAGGGTCATGAAGGGCAAAATTTGAAGTGCACTGGCTCAACTTAAAAAGCACAAAATGTCTAGATCCTCTTCTTGGGATGTTAAAGTTAAGAGATGAGAGAATATATTGGGAGTCAATTTCACCACAAAGTAATTTATATAGGAAGGTGACATTAAGCACCGTCCTTCTGCTTCTCAGGGAAGGTAGTAAAATTTGCTTAAGGCGGGTTTCATACGAAGGAAGAATAATATCTGGGTTCCAACGATGATGACGTAAAGCAAAAAGTAAAAACTGTTTTTGAACCGATTCTATTGCATCAATGTGGACGATATATTGAGGGTTCCATACTACGGAAGCATATTCAAGAATAGGCCATACGAGAGATATATACAGTAATTTAGTAGTGAAGGCATCATTGAATTCTTTCGCCCATCTTTTAATGAAACCAAGAACACCTCTAGCCTTATTTACAGCCAAATTAACGTGGAGATTGAAGCGAAGTTTTGGATCCATAATTACACCAAGATCAACAAAACTATGAACAATTTCTAAGTGGATGTTATTTATAGTGTAATTTGTACTATGAGCAGTTCTACGTGAGAAGGTCATTGATTTGCATTTTTTTAAGTTAAGGTTTAATAGGTTGAAGTTACACCAATCCACTAGTCTGTTTAAATCAGATTGTAAAAGGTGTTGTTCGTCGAGTGACTTGTAGGTAAGAAAAAGTTTCACATCGTCAGCATACATTAAGACGTCACAATGTTTAATTGCCGAGGGAAGGTCATTAATAAATAGTAAGAATAAAACCGGTCCAAGATGACTTCCTTGCGGAACACCAGATGTAACCATTATATTTTGTGAAAGAGAATTTTTATATAAAACTTTTTGAAAACGTCGCGATAAATAAGATTCTATCCAATTTAGCAATTTTACAGGAAACCCAATTAGCTTAAGTTTATTCAATAGAAGATTATGATTGACACTGTCAAAAGCTTTGCTAAAGTCCGTATTAATAACGTCAGTCTGTTTTCCCAAAGTAAAACCTTTTATTACACGAGTTGTAAACTCCAAAAGGTTTGTTGAAGTTGATTTACCCTTTAAAAAACCATGCTGAGTGACAGAAATGGAAGATGAAACGAAGTGGGTTAGTTGTTCAGTTATGATTTTCTCAAATAATTTAGGGATTGCGCTTAATTTGGCGATGCCTCGGTAGTTAGTGACATCAATTTTGGAGCCAGATTTATGAAGGGGTATAATATATGAATCTTTCCATATAATGGGAAAATGACCACTTTACAGGGATATATTAAATATGTTTGATAGAGGAGCACACAGGTTGCTAGCACATTCCTTTAGAATGCAACTCGGAATTCATCAGGGCCAGTCGAAAAAGAGCATTTAACTTGACGAAGGTTATGCATAACAATAATTGAGTCTATTACTGGAGTTTCAAAAGAGCTAACTGGAGGTAAATAAGGGTGCTCAGAACACATATTAAATGGTATGTTGGAGTAAGTTGATTTGAAGAAGCTTGCAAACATGTTAGAAATAACATTGTCACAAGACGATTCCTCTTGATTGAATCTCATAAGGGGTGGAAAGTTGGAAGCCTTACGTTTTGAATTAACAAAAGTATAGAAGAGTTTCGGATTATCATTAAATTGAGATTTGATGTTGGCTATATAAGCAGTATAACACTGTTTATTTAATAGCTGGTATTTAATAGTTCTGAACATACTTTACGGTTTGAATACTCAGAAAAGTCCAGGGCATGACGAGATCCGCCCAAAAGATTTGAAAAATAATGCTGTAGTGATGGCACCAGTAATCACAAAACTTAGTAACATGAGCATCGAACAGAACAGGATGCCACAAGCTCTTAAACTCTCAACCATACGGCCTATATACAAAAACGGTGATAAATCTGATGTTGCTAACTATCGACCGATATCAATATTGCCAGTTTTAGAAAAAATTATAGAAGAAATTGTGCTCCGTAGACTTAAATACTTTATTGAAAAATATAAAATAATTTCAAATAGCCAGTATGGGTTCCAAAAAAAAAAAAATATTAACAAACTTCTCGGCAACTTTGCAAGCGATTTGAACTAAAATCTAAGCAAAAATTATCATAGTCTAGTACTATTCGTCGACTTCAGTAAAGCATTTGATACACTCTCGCACAAAAACTCCTGGAAGCAGTCGAACGCGCCGGCCTCCGAGGTGAGTGCCTTAAATGGCTTGAAAATTATCTGTCAGTTCGCTCGTATCAAGTAAAAATTAAGGAGTATCTAAGCGCGCCAGTAGACATTAAGCATGGTGTTCCACAAGGCTCCAAGCTCGGACCGCTTCTTTATATAATATACGCCAACGAAATGATGAGAGCACTCCAACACAGCACAGTTTATGCCTACGCCGACGACACTGCCATCGTGGTTGCTCACAAAGACCCTATTATCGCAACAAAAATAATGCAAAATGAGCTCGATGTTATTGCAAGATGGTCTCATGATAATGGCCTTTCGATAAATGCGTCAAAAACAAAAATTATGCACATTCGTACGATACACATGCCACGCGTGCAAATGCAAATAAAATTCCATAGCACATCATGCCTACACACTCACAAAACTAGAAGCCCCTCAGATGAAAACTGTCAAACAATAATAGAAACAGTTGAAGAATTTAAATACCTAGGCGTGATCGTAGACACGCACCTAAAATGGCACGCTCACATCAATCAACTTCGAGCTAAACTACGCAGAACATCTTATATGATGCATCACCTTAGCTATGCATGTAACTACTCGGTACTCAGGCAGGCTTATTTCGCGCTATGCGAGTCCTATATCCGACATGGCATCACCGCTTACGGCTCGTCAACCCATTGCTCCGACTTACAAAAAAGTCAAAACGGCATCCTCAAAATATTGGCCAATAATAAAAATTACCACAGTCGAGACAGAAGGAATATTCCAATTTGCAAACAGCTCCAAGTCCTTACGATTGATGAACTTTTCAAGAGCAGCCTACTTAGTGAGTTCTTCGATGATACACGCTTTAGAAATCAAATTCAGCACGACTATAGCACACGGCACCGAATAAACGGGAGACTCCAAATTGCACATTTTTACAACAATTACGGAAAACGCACTCTCGAAGTTACGATACCAAAAATACTCAATCAGCTGCCACCGGATATAGCGAACAATTTTCAACTTCAAAAATATCAGCGGAACAAAATTATAAAATGTCATTATATCCAAAACTTATGATAATTCTCACCTTTTCAACTCATAATTTAGAAAATATGCTTGTAAAAATATTATTACAAGCAGCAAAATCAACAACAAACAACAACACGCAGCAATAATAACAACAAGCAGCAAAAATAACAACAAGCAGCAACAACAACAACAAACAGCAACAACAACAACAAACAGAAACAACAACAACAACCAGCAGTAACAACAACAACAAGCAGCAGCAACAATAACAACAACAGCAACAACAGCACACACAGCAACAACAACAACAACAACCAGCAACAACAATAACTTCAAACAACAACATCCACTGAATTGAATCAAAATCAATTCAATGATAGTTGCAACGAAATATACAACATTAATAAAGAAAAGATGCATAAAAACAACAAGCCGGCAGATGAAATCTGCAAATAAAAACAACGATTGAATTAGCAAAAAGAATACTCAAATTTATCAAAAAAAAAAAAAAAAAAAAAAAAAAACAGACAAAACAAAAACAGAAATGCAACAACTCAAATGTTAAAAAAAAAAACAATACCAAAATACCAAAATAGCACAACAACAACAGCATCTAAAAACAAAATCGGAAAACATAAACAGCCCAAAAGAACAAAACAAGCTACTCTCAAGCGAAAATATGGAAAAAAAAAAACAAAACAAAAACAACAGAAAACCGGTTTTTAGAATAAAATAGTGAAAAACATAAATAAACCCAGTCCAGTTTGCTAAGCTAAGTTAAGCATGAATTTAATAATAAAGCATCAAAAACAGCAGATAACTAAAATTAAACCACAACAACAACTAGCATCAATAGCAACAAATTACCAGAGACAATGCAATACTAAAGCAACAACAACAAACAACAACAACAAGCAGCTGCAACAACAATAAACAGCAAAAACTACAACAAACAGCAAAAACAACAACAACAAAAACAGCAAGCAGCAACTAGAAAAAGAAAGAAAAAAAAAAAAAACAAAAAACCACCCAGCAATAACATTAATAATTTCATCAACAAAAAAGTAACCAAAACAAACCACCAAGAAGAGTTCGTGTACAGAGACAAAAATCAAAACAAAATATTTTTTTTTTTAAATTATAAAATTGGAAAACAGGTTTTTATAACCAATAGCCAAAAACACATAAATAAAACTCACAAAATCTAAAACTTTAAATGAAGAAAAAAAAATTGCCAAAAATGATGAGCAAAATTAAACATTTCATATTATTATTTTTAATGAATTATTAATATTATTTATTTCATATTATTATTTATTTACTTAAATTTAACTTATATTTATGAATTATTTACTTAAATTCTTATTATTCTAAATTTTCTCGCAGACAAGCCTTAGGCTTCGCGAGATACAAGATAATGTAAGTACTTATTGTAAAATGAAACATGGAATAAAACTCAAACTCAAACTTCTACTACTACTACTACTACTACTACTACTACTACTACTACTACTACTACTACTACTACTACTACTACTACTACTACTACTACTACTACTACTACTACTACTACTACTACTACTACTACTACTACTACTACTACTACTACTACTACTACTACTACTACTACTACTACTACTACTACTACTACTACTACTACTACTACTACTACTACTACTACTACTACTACTACTACTACTACTACTACTACTACTACTACTACTACTACTACTACTACTACTACTACTACTACTACTACTACTACTACTACTACTACTACTACTACTACTACTACTACTACTACTACTACTACTACTACTACTACTACTACTACTACTACTACTACTACTACTACTACTACTACTACTACTACTACTACTACTACTACTACTACTACTACTACTACTACTACTACTACTACTACTACTACTACTACTACTACTACTACTACTACTACTACTACTACTACTACTACTACTACTACTACTACTACTACTACTACTACTACTACTACTACTACTACTACTACTACTACTACTACTACTACTACTACTACTACTACTACTACTACTACTACTACTACTACTACTACTACTACTACTACTACTACTACTACTACTACTACTACTACTACTACTACTACTACTACTACTACTACTACTACTACTACTACTACTACTACTACTACTACTACTACTACTACTACTACTACTACTACTACTACTACTACTACTACTACTACTACTACTACTACTACTACTACTACTACTACTACTACTACTACTACTACTACTACTACTACTACTACTACTACTACTACTACTACTACTACTACTACTACTACTACTACTACTACTACTACTACTACTACTACTACTACTACTACTACTACCACTACTACTACTACTACTACTACTACTACTATTACTACTACTACTACTACTACTACTACTACTACTACTACTACTACTACTACTACTACTACTACTACTACTACTACTACTACTACTACTACTACTACTACTACTACTACTACTACTACTACTACTACTACTACTACTACTACTACTCCTGTGCAAAACAAAAATTCTGCTGAATTATTCATTTTCAATTTTAAAAAAACTCAATAGTGCGTTCAAATATTAAAAACCGTGTCTTATTATATATAAAGATTGGCAATTCAATAAGTGAATTAGATAAAATAATAATAAAATTATTCTTAAATAAAACCTAGAGTGAAAAAGTGCAAAAAAAAAACAAACCAAAAAAAAAAAACAAATCCACTCTTACAAAATGCATCGATCACCACCACCAACAGCAAAATCTCTTTGCGCCACTTGCGCTAAGCCGCTGCCAGCCACCGGTGATTTTGTGAAGTGCCAAGCTTGCTCTTCGCAGTATCACTACGCTCCGTGCACCAGCGTCTCCGAGCAGACCTACGCGAGCATGAACAGCGACCGACGTGCCGATTGGAAATGCCAAAACTGCCGGCAGCGCACGAGAACAGCTAGCTCATCATCGCAAAATGCACCGAAACAACAACAACGACAGCAAGCCCAGAAGCAAGGCCGTGATGATGACGATGAAGATCAGGAAGATGTTCAAGCAAAGAGGCATCAACCCAACTATGCTCTTTCAATAAAGAGCGTACAGTCGGACACGCAAGATCTGAAATCCGACATGAAAGAGTTGAAGCAACTGATAGCAGAGATGAGCAACCGCTTAGTCTGCTCCTACGCAGAAGTTAAGAGCGAAATTGCAGCTTCTTCTGCTAAAATAAACGAAACCGTCGCTCAGCTTGCCGCTCAGGTTAAAGATTTAACCGCCAAAAATGAGGAAAAAGACGTGCGTATAACAGCCATGGAGCGCAAAATCAACTTGTTGGAGCAGAAGGCACTCGATCATAATATCGAAATAACAAACGTTCCAATAAGAGACAACGAAAGCGCCAAACAAGCTCTGGTTAACATTACCAACAAAAACAACATAAGCCTAGCGGAGTGCGACATTGTTGATACGTACCGCATTAAAAACAAAAGCAACTCGATTATCGTCAAATTCTCTTCGTTGAGCGCAAAGCAAACAATAATGCAGCAAATAAAAGGAAAACGCATCGATACACTGCAAGAAAAAGATGGCGAGCAAAACGTAAATGTTAAACGCATTTTTTTCAACGACCAACTGACAGCATCGAATCGACGACTACTCTGGCTTGCGAAAACCAAAGCAAAAGAAGCAAACTGGAAATTTATATGGGTACGCGAAGGACGCATCCTGGCAAAAAAAACTGAATCCTCGTCAACAACTCAAATTTCTGCAGAATGCGACATTGATTTAATTAATTAATTTTTCCCTTAAAAAACAAAAAAAAAAAATTTACAAAAACGCAAAATGAATACAATTTCAACAAACACAATTTTTAATTATCAACAAATAAATAAGCAAACAATTACAAGTTATCACCTTTCATGCATTTCTTTAAATATTCGGTCACTACGGACAAATTTTACATCATTCCTTGCTGCGGCTAACAATTTACTTGTATCAGTTGATATTATCATCTTAGTTGAGACTAATATAACTGATGATGAAAATAATCTTTTTCAAATAAACGGCTATAATGCAGAATTTTTTAACCGTGCAAACCGCAGAGGAGGCGGCATCGCGATCTACATTAAAAACAGCACCTCATACACACACATGACACACCCTACAATCGTCTCGTTTGAAACAATTACAATTAATATGTGCGCAAATAACCAACAATTCTTCATACAAGCAGTTTATAGACCTACGTCGCAAAACATTGACACTTTTATAAATGAATTGGAGCAAGTGATCACCCAAGTAAACGGCAGAAAAAATATTATTATAATTGGTGACATGAATATAGATTTGTTTAAAACCGACTGTAGCTCAACCACGCGTTATTTAGAGATGCAACAACAACAACAAGCAGCAACAGCAACAGCAACAACAACAACAAGCAGCAACTACAACAACAAGCAGCAATAAACAATCAACAACAACAACAACAAGCACAAACAACAACAACAAGCAGCAAAAACATCAACAAGCAGCGAAAACAACAACAAGCATCAACAACAAACTGCGACAACAACAATAAACAGAAAAACAACAACAAGCAGCAACAAACTACAAGCATTAACACCAAAAACAAGCATTGAAAGAATCAATAAAAACAGCAACAACAAATTAAACAAATTAATCAAACAAATTAATTAAGAAAAAAACAATAGCTGCAAAGATATATAAAACATTAATCAAGATTTAAATCAAAAATAAACAACAAACACACAATACCAAAGAGCTCGTGCCCAACAACAGCAGAATCTAAATCAAAATTTAAACAGAGACAAAGCGAACAAAATCAACACAAACTTCTCTCAAACGAAAATATGAAAACATAAACAACAGAAAACCGGTTTTAAAAATAGTCAAAACATAAACAAAATACGTAAAATCAAACAACAAACATCATCAACAAGATCAACGATAAATTTCCAGAGCTAATACAAAAACAAGAGCAACAACAAGCAGCTGCAACGACAACAACAACAACAGGCAACAACTAAACACTAAAACCAAAAGCTAAAAAAATTAAGATCATATGCAAAAATAATAACAAATCACAACATCAAATCTACAACAAAACTAGAAAAAAAAAAAAAAAAACTGATATACATATAACAAAATCATTTACAGCAACAAACAAAACGTACCAAAACAAACCGCCAAGAAGAGCTTGTGCATAACAAAAACAGCATCCAAATCAAAACAAAGCCAAAGCGAACACAAAAATCAAAACAAAAAATAGCTCATGAACAACAAAAACAAAATCTGGAAACAAAATTAGAAAACAAAAACAGAGCGAAGAAGGACTCAAACTACTCTCAAGCAGAAACATAACTAAACAAATACAACAGAAAACCGGTTTTTGAAAACAAAATAGTCAAAACATAAATACATAAAACCAGTCTTGTTTGTTTAGTTAAGTAAAGCATGAAGTAAATCATAAAACATCGAAAACATTAAAAATAGCAAATAACTAAAAATAAAACAAAAACAACTAGCATCAACAACAAGATCAAAAACCAATTACCAGAGACAACACTATACTAAAGCAACAACAACAACAAATGCAAGCAGCAACAACAACAACAAGCAGCGACACCAACAACAAGCAGCAACAACAACAACACCAATAAACAACAACAACAACACCAATAAACAACAACAACAACACCAATAAACAACAACAACAACACCAATACAACAACAACAACAAGCAGCTGCAACAACAACAAACACTACAATAAGCAGCAGCAACAACAACAACAACAACAACAAAAACATCAAGCAGCGACAGCAAAAAAAAGCAGCAACAATAACAACACCAATAAACAACAACATCAACAACAACCAACCAACAAAAAACAGCTGCAACAGAAACAAAAACTACAATAAGCAGCAACAACAACAACAAAAACATCAACAACAAACAAAACGAATCAATAAAAACAACCAAGAAGAGCTCGTGTGCACCAACAACAACATCCAAAACAGAATTGTATAACAGAGACAAACCGAACAAATAATCAAAACAAAATACTTTCAAATGAAAACATGAAAAACAATAGAAAGCAGGTTTCTTAAACCCAATAGCCAAAAGCACTTTAAACCAAAACAAAAATATGCACAAAATCTAAAAAAGGAAAAAACTATGCCAAAAATGAAGAAGAGCAGAAAATGAAAATTATATATATTATTTTATTTTATATTATTATTTTTAATGAACTTATTTTATATTAATTTTTTTTAATGAATTATTTACTTATATATAACCTATAATTATGAATTATTTACTTAAATTTTTACTATTCCAATTTTTTCTCGCATACAAGCCTTGAGGCTTCGCGAGATACAAGCTAATGTAAACATTAATTGTAAAATGAAATATGGAATAAAACTCAAACTCAAACTCAAACTCAAACTCAAACTCAAACTCAAACTCAAACTCAAACTCAAACTCAAACTCAAACTCAAACTCAAACTCAAACTCAAACTCAAACTCAAACTCAAACTCAAACTCAAACTCAAACTCAAACTCAAACTCAAACTACTACTACTACTACTACTACTACTACTACTACTACTACTACTACTACTACTACTACTACTACTACTACTACTACTACTACTACTACTACTACTACTACTACTACTACTACTACTACTACTACTACTACTACTACTACTACTACTACTACTACTACTACTACTACTACTACTACTACTACTACTATTACTACTACTACTACTACTACTACTACTACTACTACTACTACTACTACTACTACTACTACTACTACTACTACTACTACTACTACTACTACTACTACTACTACTACTACTACTACTACTACTACTACTACTACTACTACTACTACTACTACTACAACTACTACAACTACTACAACTACGAGATCTACTCCAAAACAGCACAGTTTATGCCTTCGCCGACGACACTGCCATCGTGGTTGCTCACCCTATTATCGCAACAAAAATAATGCAAAATGAGCTCGATGTTATTGCAAGATAGTCTTATGATAATGGCCTTTCGATAAATGCGTCAAAAACTAAAATTATGCACATTCGTACGATACACATGCGACGCGTGCAAATGCAAATAAAATTCCATAGCACATCATGCCTACACACTCACAAAATTAGAAGCCCCTCAGGTGACAACTGCCAAACAATAATAGAAACAGTAGAAGAATTTAAATACCTAGGCGTGATCGTAGACACGCACCTAAAATGGCATTCTCACATCAATCAACTTCGAGCAAAACTACGCAGAACATCTTATATGATGCATCACCTTAGCTATGCA